>CM037094.1:87145513-87357863 GCA_020916435.1 Oxytropis ochrocephala
CTTTTGGAAATTCTGGAGTTAGTTGCTGATAGGATAGGTTTTTTTTATCGTACAATATAGGTTTTTTATTGTACAAATTAATGTCTTTCTACTAGTAAAATAATGCAACATACATCTTTTAACTCTTTAGATTTTTTTTTCTAGTTTGGCTAGTAAATAAATAAATTATATTGTTATTTTTTAATGTAAGATAATAAGTAATATTTTTTTTTTCTACTATGAAATGACAAATAAACAGTATGTGCACACACTACAAATACTCACAACTGAATTCAAACTCGGAAGCCACGTCTCCATGTGAGAGACAAACAATAAGTAATATTAGCCTCAACAAAGTATGTCTTTTATTATTTTTTAATCTTTAAAACTTAGCATTTCTTTAGTCTATTATTGAGACGGAACAATGTTATAATTCTGTAGCCCATTAGTCAATTGCATTTTAAACCATAGACTTACCAACAAGGGTTAGTCCGAGCAGTCTTGAATTCAAATCTTGAGTGTGACAAAAACTCTATTAGAAACAGATATGCACACGAACGAGCAACTAATAACGCGGTTAAAAAAACATGGGCTTTTTCTGTATTTGATGATTAACACCAAAGTAGATATCATATGAACATTCTAGATTAAAATATATATACACAGTACAGACATGATACATACACGTGGTATTTGTCTTCAGCTCTATTATCTACAACTAGTCATAGTTTAGAGTCAGGTGCTTAATCGATTTCAGCGTGCACGTAATCGACGAATACAAAATTATTTTGTAGTTGGTTTAAGGCAAAAGCTAAAGCTGCACTAGAAACTGCAAGTCCAGCCAAAAGTATACGCATCCACATATCTGATGGGATCCCAGTTGTTGCACAAAACACAACTGTAGCACCAATCAGAATTTTCTGCCATGTTTGGAATCCCTCATAAGCTCCTTTACATGATGAACACTTCAGTGTGTGCTGTTCAAATCTATCCAACATCTACAACAAATGAAAACTATTATCAAAGTTGTCTTCTATTATGGTTTTGTGGACAATGTTAAAGGGTTCAAAAATGAAATAACTTGATCAAATTACTATACCTGACGTTTGGATAGTACGGTTGATGGCAATGGCTGGTTGCTCTTGCTAAACCATTCCGGTTGGCGTTTCCGTGTCGCCTCAGCCAGTTTCGAAATGCCAACACAAACCGATCGGCTTGTGTTGGTGTGAAGGTGAGGCTTGTGTACTGTTTGTTAATGTCACCACCTTCCATGGTTTCTGCAAGGAAGATTTTCTCTTGACCTTGAAGGACAATCATGTCTCCATCATATACCTTGTTTGAAGTCCAATGTTCATACCATCTAGGAACCACCTGAGACAAGAAAAAGAAAATTGTTATGATGGAGACTACAGAACAAGTTATTTGTTGATAAATCAGTGGAAGGCCATATAAATAAGCATAATGGAATATATATTTGTTTTTATGAAACAGAAGGGTGCCAAAACACTGAAAAAAGAAATCTTACTTGCCACCAGGCAGGCCCTGGCACTGTGAACTGGAAGAAGTTTCGAGCACTGCAGACAATGGAGCGAGTTTTACCAGGTGCCATGGGGACATTGAAGGAACATATCCATATTACCCATTTCTGGTCACCAACTACTGGGAGTTTGGTATCAATCTCAACCCTGAAACAATAATGCTTAGTTTATTGGGCTTCAGTAGCAACAAATGAAAAAGAATACAATGGCAGCCTAGGATAAAGTAATAGTTACAGTCATTTGAAATGCATCTTGAAATATAGCATATAAACAGGACACAGTTTGTCCCCCAGTTGTATAAGGCTCCAATAGATGTCAAAATACATCTTAAGTTGACCCTAATAATTCATGCATTATCTACTAGTGAAGGAGTGGATAACTTAGCAAGTACTTGAATGCAAAGGCCAGTGGCTTACTTGTTAATATAATAACATGGTGCAACAAATTTGGAACTGATTTGTGGGTTCCCTTCATTAGCTCCTTCAAAGCCCCATGGACCACGTGATTCCATCTTGAATGGAAGAGGCTTAGCTCTATCTCTCCTTCCTGTGACCTATGGAGTGAGTTGAGTTGAGGACCATATTTATGTTAGTGATTTGGATAACCTTAACATTTATAATTTCAACTTTTGCAACTGCTAATACATGCATGTTGATAAATTTAACAAATCAAAGGGGGATTTTATATTGTGCAGAGTGTAACTGGTTAAGACACAATATAATTACAAAGTTGTACATGCCTATCTCTTATGTTGTGGCTGCGCTGAAGCAGCAACCTATTTGGATTTTGAATTAACGTGGAAAGAGACTGAATCAGAAGCGGCTACTGAGACGGTGGCAAGAAGATAAAACTGTAACAGCTATTGAGATGTGTTAGGTACTTAGGTCGGCTTGGGAAGTTAGCAAATGATTTGAGGAGGGAATGAGGATGTGAGGGGTTCAGTCATTCAGATTTCAGACACAAAAATAACTGCCAAGGTTGTCCTCTTCCTTCAGTTGAACTTTTAAACAGGTTTTTGATTTCTCTACCACATTTTGGATCCATTTCTGACTTTGACAGATTTCCTCTCTGTTTTGCTAACTATGCTGCAATTTCAAGTCATTGAAAATTAATTAAATTGTAAGAGAGAATTTCATTATTTTTGTTTTTACTTTTGCTAACATAGGTTTCTCTCTTTATCTCGGCTGTTATCTGAGCTCAAGGTCAAGATGTGATTTACCAATGTGTATTGTTTATAGCAGGTCAAATATATATATTTATATTTAAGAAACAAAAATCGATAAAATCTATATAAACATTGCTGGAAAGTCTTCATCTCGGAATATATTGCTCAGGTATCAGATATGAATGTGGAATCTTTTCATAACAATGATAGGAGTGAACTAGAAGAAATTGACAAAGAGATGTAAAAATGATTTCCAAAGCATGCTGAAAAGGATTAGTTGTCAATCAAGCAACCTTAATTTATCTTTTCTTTAAGCTGCTACATTTAGAAGGTTTGGGTAATTATGGCTTAGAACATTAAGTAATCTACATCATTGATTTTACGGGCAGGTATGCAGAGAAGGTGGCTGCTTTGTGTGAGAAGTTTGCAGAAGAAACGGTTAATATTCTGTTTTAGTAACTAAGGGATACTTTGCAGAAAGTAGTAAGCACTTTTATCAACTACCAGGTGAGAGTAGATACACTTGTAATATTATATGAAGAGTACTAGCAACACAATCTCTAACACACTCTTTCTAATACTTTATGATTGGTTGAAAACATTGGTCTTACTAAATCCAGTGAGTTCCATTTCTAAAGGGGTGAAGTGATACCACAGTCTCTTATAATGGTAAGAGGGGTGCTATTTAGTACAAGACAGAATAGTACAAAATACACCCCAAATCACAAAACACGGAAGGTTGGTATTGTATGACAGTGAACATTATTGCCTTCTTGCTTTTCGTTTCATTCCATCTAGCTTAATTCTAATGGTAAATAGACAAAGGACATCTATGACAGTTGACAATTGACACATAATCATGTACTTGAGTGAAGATATATATATATATATGTATATATAACAAATGGAACTAACCAAAAAGCTCTCTAATTTATAATAAGAACTTTTGGACCGCATCAGCATCACGTAAATATATTTAATTTAACAAATGCAACTTACAATGGGATCAAAATAAATAATATTATTATTATTATTATCAACTAGCACACCACACACTGATTGAAAATAATAAAATATCCAGCACCCCTAAAAGTCAAGTTGAAAGATGTCATTGATTAGTACCTTGTGATGAGCAAAGTCAATATGAGAAGGATCAGAGACATTCTCCATGAGAGTATCATAGCCATAAAACAGATCACGCTGAATGTTCACCGTGGCAAACTCTGGTTTATCAAAATCATCAGGCAACCTAAACAAACAGAGTGTTACCATACAGATCAACAAAATGAAACAAACAATAGTCTTCAATCAACACAAATTAAATATAAGACAACATTTTTTAAGTGGTTCAACCAACCACAATCAGAACATGTCAATTAAGTAACCTTAAACAATTTAACTAGTATTATTAAATAGACTAAAGAATGAATAAAAATGATTACAATGGAGGGTTGGAGGCATTTGCTTTATCCCAACCATTCTCATCAGGCCAAACAAAGAGCAAACCCTGAGAAACCATAGTAGGGAACCTAGTAGCACATGCTCTAGGAGATCGAACAGCACGTGCTTCAGGACCTTGAGAAGAAGCTTGAGGGATTACAACACAAGATCCACACCCATCAAAAGACCAACCATGATAAGAACACTGCAAGTTTCCACTCTCATCAATCCTTCCTTCCTGCAAAAACCAAACAATTCACGTTCCTCTAACTTCAATTCCATCTTCAAAAAACAAAACAAAGAGAGTGTGTTGTATTGCACTTACAGATAAAGGGGCAAGACGATGAGGGCATTTATCATCAAAAGCAACCCATTGAGAATTCGAATTATCGTACCAGAGAACAATTTCACGACCTAGAAGTTGAAACGGTGTGGGCAAACTAGGGTTTAGATCTTCGATTAAAGAAACTGGGTACCAGTGATCTCTCCAGGTAAACTTGGAGGAAGAGCTATCATCGTCGAATTCGTCATAAATTTCGGGACTTTCAGCTTCGGGGAATTGTTGATTTGTTTCGATTGTTGTTGTGGGTGGTGCAGCAACGCGTAGAGGGGTTAGGGAAGGGTTTCTTCTTCTTCTTCTTCTTAAAAATGGTGGATTTGTGAAAGATGAAATTGGAAGGGGTTTTGGAGGTTTGCTTCTCGGTGATGAAAGTGTAACTGTGGTTGCTAAAGAAGAGATAGTGTTTGCTAATGCCATCAAATATCAATGGTGGCTTGTATGAAAATTCTGAGCTATATACTACTACAGGAGGAGGTTGAAGAAAAGAACTTGTTGGTAATTATATATTCAACTTCAATTCAATTCATATGAGATGTAACCGAAACATGAATTGTTTGAGTCGTGCAAGTCTCTCCTTTTCAGTTTCCAGACAAATGCTGTTCATCACTGTCATTGTCGGCTCCTTCTCGTTTTTAGTAGTATTTTCTCACCTAAATTTAATCACTGCTGTTTATTTACTTATTATTAGTAAATAAAAAACGTGTTTTGGAACGGTGGAATTACAGAAAAACAATATGTGAAATTATTGTCAATGTTTCACTCTATTGCGGTGACAAATTTCTCTATATTTTGTATGATAGGAAAATTAAAATGAAAGATGAGTGTGGCGTAACGATGGAGGTCCACAAGTTTGAAGAGTATGCAAAGGTTTACACAGCTGCTGCCAAGTAGCATAGATACGTTTAGTATTAGTGTGGGCCAGGGAGGGGTTAGGGGAATCGAGTATCTACCACATGAACATTTTCCTTTTTCTTTTGTTAGTGTGGTGTAGAGACCACATGAACATCTTCTAGATTGTCTGTCGGTCATGTTGGAGAAAAACAGTGGGAGAAAGAAACGAAACTAAAACTATGGATGATCATGTGAAAGCACTGCCACCGCTCCCTGCTAAACCCAGAATATTGTCATGTTTGAATTCGATTCAACTTTGCAGCATGTCTACTGATATCAAAAACTAATCCATAGCCATTGCTTAACAGAAATTAAAACTTAAAATGCAGACACAAGAGAGTAGTGTGGAAACGCGAAAAACAGAATATTAGTATTAGTCCAACCAAGAAAACTGAGAGGTGAGTGGACAAAATGCATTTTCACGTAAACCAAACCACCACATCCATTCACAACTGTGTTGATTCTTGAAATCACTACAGGTCATAACAAAGTGCAAATTCAAACATAAAGTAAAACTGCAAAGTAGAGTCTTGCAAGAAGCAACACTTGAAAGCATTTCCCATGATTAAATTTCAATGAATTTATTTATAGATAGAATCAACTTTATAGTTAGTTGTACAAAATCAAATTGACAAACTTAAACAGAGGCTCAGGTTGTTACAGTTTAACAACTTGGAATTCTATGAAGATTGACCAAGGCAATACAGTATTGATGATGATGATGATGATGTTATGGATACAATGAGAAAGATCTAACCACACCGTTCAATTTTTTTTATTAATTAAAATCACCAAGATACACATTGAAAAACCTCTTACAGAAAAACTAATTAATTAATATATCCAAATTACATGAGCTTGGTCTGAAATGGGGCAAATTAACAAGTTGAGTTCACTTCACTTCTTCTGAAAATCGTGATGATCGGGACCAACATCACGTGAGCCGGTGTTTATGTAAGGACCTCGAAAAGTGGCTTGTGGTGGGAGTGGCTTCGTAGGGTCAATAACAGGTTTCTTCGATGAACTGAATGAACACAAAAATAATAACTATCAATTCAACTTATTTGATTTGAATAAACAGAGTTGGGAATAAAATGAAATGAATGGACTTACGCCATGTAGAAGGGAAATGCCATGCCTGCAGAAGCGAAAATCACGAGGCTAGTAGCAACTACTAGATTGCGTGTTCGGGACATGGATACAAAAAATTGCTAACCCTAGAAAGCTTTTGTGAGTGTTAGAAGAATAACGAGATCATCGAAATTGATAATTAAAGGTAAGGGGATTTACCACCAAAACTTCTTTATTATTACCCCTACGAAAATCGATCTAACATCCCAATCTGGAGGAACCCATAGTCGCTGCTGCCCCTTTCTGAGCTCTTCCAATTCAGAACTTGCGAATGTGATCAGTGTTTTTTTTTTTTGTTTGAGCTAAAACTTTCACCAAGATTTTGGCTAATTTTAAGTACACCCCCTATTTCGAAGGACACGTCCCCCAACAATCAAAATTTCAAAAGTACTCCTAACAATTTATCATATTCAACCTCCACTCACCTAGAACCAAAACTTACGACCTTTAAAATTACTTTCATATTTCAAAAATCAGCTATTTACGATATGTAATATTTTGTCACTTAAGTAAATAGTTGATTTAAAGTATTATATCCGGTGAATTAGGTATCACCAGTATACAGTTTGCATCTCTCTTACATAGAAGTAAGGTTATCAACTTTCAACATTGTATCTAGGTTAGATCCTATTTTCCTAAGAAAATACTCATTACAAAATTCAATAGGTAACTTTGGAATTCTAATCCAAATGGCTACCTTTTGTGGTTTGGAAGCTATTAAGGAGAAGAATGGTCTCCACCTTTGGACAATAAGATAATAGTCAGCTACTTTCCATGGACTTTCAAAGAGGGTGTGCCTGTAATCTTCCATGGCTGACAATTGCACAAGGTAGAAGTCATCAACAATATCAGTGAGTTTAAACGAGCCCTCTTGCACACGTATAGACGTCTCAATCTATTTTCCAGCATCCTAAAATTTACCTTCTTTCCCAAAACTTTAATAATTAGGGCATTCTTCCAAGGTTTATTTAGGTTCAAGATTTCATCTTCAGTGACTGGTATCGCAAGATTCGGAGCTCTAGGTTTAGTCTCTATTTCAGGATCTATATACCATCGATCCTCTGGTTCATCGGGTTGTAACAAATCACCCCAACATTCTTCTGCAAAAACCCCTTCAGTCTCTGGATTAACCAGAGCATCCTTGAAGGATTTAGCAGCCTCAGTCATTATGGGTTTCCCACTCTGTTCAGTAGAATGAACTTCCTCTATCATAACTATTTTAGTACTTTTTTCAACAATACCATTGTTGTCTAACTTGCTTTTCTTAATGTTACGATGCAGGATTTCACTGTGCTCATCAGATGTAATGGTTGGCTTGGCGCTACTATCTGGTGGCTTCAAGGTTGCCGTTGGAATCTCCGGCGATTTAGACATGCCCTAGCAGAGCGTTCTGTTTTTTTTGCTAAGGGTGTTTATTTGGGTGTTTATTTGTCATTCACAGCCGCTATCTTGAATTGTCTTCATGAAAGATCAAGGTGGTGATGCTTTTCTTACTATGGTGAAACAAAAAATAACAATAATAGAGCATATTTCTCAACTTGACTAATAACATAATAGAAAGGTATCATTAAGTAAATGGTACAACGATCTCATTTCGACATCTTAAGGATGGTCTATCCTTGTTACATTTAAATTAAATGGTCAGGAACTAGATAATGACTAGAAATGGGCAATTGGAATGCAAGAAGAGAATGATCAAAGTCAAACTAATGGGTCTCATCAGGTCTAGGTAGCTGATTAAGCCTCATCTTGAGATGATGATTACTTAACTTATTAGATGTGGTTTACTATTGACACAAAGAGTCTTGTGCAAACCCGCTCTACAGTAATACTTCGAATATCAAAGCATCACCACATTAACTGCTTTTTTTATTTTATAACTTAATAACTACCTCTAAATTTCAAATGACATCATATTAGTGTCTTTAAAGATTTTTTTTCGCATAATTAATTGTTCAGTTACACAATTAACGCCAAATTAAATCCATTGGTTACAACTGTTTTATACAACTAATAATACAAGGCAAATGAATTTGGCAAATTTGTTTACAACTGTTTTATAAAACTAATATAAGGCACATCAATCATTGAAAAACTAATAAGCTGAGTAATTTTTTTTGCTTAAAAACTACACTCCGGTGAATAACAAATGACATGCCAATTTTTCATTTCAATTGGATGATGGGATGTATAGCCTAATCAGACAGATAAATTGCAAAACAAAGGAGTCTGAAGATCATTTAGCAGATAGCAACCAACAAACTATTATAATCCAACAAACAAAGGAGTACACGAGATGTACACCAACATAGATCTAAGAAAACAACGTGTCTGAGGCAACATTCAAAAGAAAACGGAAACCATGTGAAAATTCTCCACAAAAGAGAATATTACAACAGTTGGGTCTAACCACAGCCATGCTCCAACAGACAATTAAATCTACATATCATATAGTATTAGACTTCCAGATTTTCAATAGAATGCAACCATCGTCATTTGACAAGCATGCCTTGCTGGGCCTGAGTTTCCTGTTGCTGATAGTTAATTGGCCTCCTGAAGAGCATAATATGTGGCTCAGGTCGGTGAATGGCGTAATGAACCCAACCACGGCTCTGCTGTACCCCAATTGCGCGCCACTCATTCTGCAAGACAAAACCAAAAGAAATTCCTTAGATGACCTATAAAATCTACAAAACCCTAAAATCAAAATGCTGAAAAAACTCACATAACAAAACCCTAAAATCATGTAGTTTCAACTTCCCACTAAATTTTAAGACTAACTAAAAAGATCAACTATTCATGATGATAAAAGCAAAAAGAACAAACGATCCTTCCGTCCTGCTACAGATAATAATAATAAACTTGAAAAACAAGCAGAAACTTGTAAACCCAAACTTCAACTGTTGACAATTTGAAAAAGAAAAAAAAAATATCAAGTTATTATCGATCAACAAATAATCATCTTCAACGAGTTAATCATAATTCCCAGAAGTCCTGTACAGAACACTCCTAGGGTTTAAAAAATGAAAAGGACAAAAGTCACAAAAGATCTAACAATTTTTGACACAAATCAAACAAAAAATATGAATGAATTAGTTTACAACAGCAAAATGAAAAGAAAATGAGGTAATTACATACTTCGGAGAGAAGCCGATTCTTAGGAAGCAATTTGGCGACTTCTGGAGGAAGAACAACATGCCTGAACAATAAATTGAAACGAAATATCAATTAATCCATGAAACACATTTAATCACAGAGAAGATGAATCAATCGATTAAAAGGAGTACATACCTATACTCATAAGCATCATCAAAATACTTCTCGGAGTACTGGATCTGACCCATGCTTAAATCTAGGGTTTGCAACTCGCACGATTCAAACTGCAAAACGGTAAGTCAAAACAGCGTTTTATTATTTCCAATGGAAAAATAAATAAAATTGGAGAGAAGAAAGTAGAGGAAAAGGGAAAGCGTTGCGCGTACCTGAGAAATTTAAAATCAGTTGTGAGTGCAGTGTCCGGAGAAGCACCGAATATATTGCAATAGGGGATTCGGAACCGAACAGACTAGAAGGAGGAAACCGTAAATTCCCTTTTTATTTCTGAGGCTTTTTTTTCCTGATAATTTTAAATTTAAAAATTAATTAATAATTAACGGCTACAAGGACTTCGCCTTTTTTGTTTGTTTGTACCAAAAAAAGGTTTTTCATTTCAAATTCCAATTTTCCCGCTTCGCAACTGAATTTTCTATACACTGCGGCCAGCACCCGTAAATCAAAAAGAATAACGCATTTAAATTTAATAACCCCAACGGTCTTTTCATATCTTTTGGTATTTTACTTTCGTTTTCCAATTTTCAATTCATCAATTTTATCGCACTAAGGTATTTGGTTCGAACAAATATGCTTGCCAATGCGTTTCGTGTTAAATCTTTTGAGGAAAAAATTTATCGCTCATTGGTGTTAAATTTCTTGGAGGAGAGTTTTTGTCACTCATTGTGGTCCTACTCGACTCGAGAGATTAGTCTATGCAGTTGCATTTTCGCGCAAAAGATACTCGATTATAGCAAAAAATATCATTGCCGATTATTAGGATTTAATTTCATTTATATTCATTCTCACCATACAAAATTCTTTACAACGCCAATAAATCATGAAACATGTTATAAAAAATAGCATTGCAAGAAGGATTTAATTTATATACACAATAGGTGTATATATGTTGTACACTATCTTTCAATCACATAGTGACACATCATTAAAGAGAAATTGGTCAATTGGTAAACCACCAATTAGTCAACTAAGAACCACTCACCCATGAATTGTGATTGGTAGAGGTTGTAAAAATCCATATACCTATTGTGTATGCAAATTAAACTCTTGCAAGAATTGTGAGAACATAAGTGTTAAAGGTTGGGTTGTATTAAATCTATATAAATATCTAAAGGAAGCTTTTTTCCAAGCCTCTAAGATGCTCCACATCATCCTCATTAATTTTTCAATTAGATTTTCAATTATATTAATATCTTTTATAATTTACACATATAAGGAGACTTATATTAATGATTACATATTAAGGCTAAATTATTAATTCCCTTTATATTTTTTCAGTTATTATATAATTAAAGACAATAAGTGTATTGATATGAGTTGAATGAAAATAAAAAGACATAAAGTTTGATGACTAGGAGAATTGAGCATTATTTTATTATTTATAAAAATAAAAACCACATGAAACATAAAAAAAACGTAGACTTTAGCTTTCATATCTTTTAAGAAAAATTGTGTTCACTTCTATATTTATATTTATTTATAATTTTCATGGATTTTTTGTTGTAAGAATAGTGTATTTTCCTCTTTTATTTTTAGAAAGGAAAAAAGAATACTGGGCGATGGTTAATCTTTGGGTTACTTTTGGTTACTTTGGGTTTATTAATTTAAATTTTGTTTTAATAGTTCTCTTATACTTTATTTGAGTTTTAAGTTTTTTTTATATTACATTTTTAATCAGGAATATGAATGGTTTTAAAAAAAAACAATAGTTTCAAAACGTCATATATTCTAATCTATATATTAACTTAATCTCATATTTCATCCCATTTTTCTTTGACATTTCCAACAACTTAATCTCTTATCTAAAGAACTAATTATAATATATTAAAGTATATAAAGTATATAATTATAATATTAATTTCAGACACTTTATGTTTTGTAACATCCCATATTAAGTTGTAATAATGTTTTATTTTTATTATTTAATTAAGACTTGCAACCACATACATATTCCATCCACTTTTTCTTTGACGGTAGATATTCCATCTACTTTATCAAAAATAAACTAACTATATGTAATATATTGACATAATTATAATAATAATTTCAATCAAATTACTATTGTCTTTATATATTATTATATTATTATTATTATTATCACTTTGTGATTGAAGGTTTCACACAAAAGAAATTTTTTGTCTTTTACGTTTTTAAATAAATTGTGCTTTACATTTATAAATAAACACTATTTGTATTCCTAAAAAAAATACACTATTTGAAAAGCATTTATAACCACTATTTTAACTTCCACTAGGCCTAAAAAGTCGATGACATTAATATTATATTACTATTATTAATCACTTATAACTATTGGACTCTAAAAGTCACATTCTTACTAACTATATAAACTCTACACACTCACACACCCTACCTACTCCTCTTAATTTCATTCCCCTTTTATGTTGAGTTAGGGTCATTAGTGTAGTGAGTTTGTTTTTGATGTTCTCTAAGTTTGAGTCACTTCATTTTTTTTCATTTCCTTGCAAGTTGGGAGAGTTATTCTCAATTTGTGATTGTTGAATATTGTTGTTTTGTTTGTGTGATGCTTCTCATGAAGAGTTTATTGTAGGCGATCAAATTACTTTAAATCTATATGTGATTGTTGTATATATTGTTCTGTATCCAATGCTTCTCATGGAGATTTATATTGTAGGTGATAAAATTATAGACTTTTCTAGGTTGTTTGTGTGAGTTTCGGAAGTTCCTTTTGGGTTGTGTCAGTTTGAAAATCGGTAATTGAATCCGTTGAAAACTTTTAATAAGAGTTCCCCAGACTGTCTATAGAAGATTCTAGCTATTTTAGATACATGTGTGTTTGTGTAGGTTATAAATTGATCTTTTGTAATCATGTTTACAATCGACTTCTAGATCTATTTTGTCAATATATAATAAGGCTTGGAGGATAAAAAAATAAGGCTACAAATTCTGATGATGATATTATTATTTTTTGGTTTGTTTATTTGTATTCAACAAGTGATTTCTTTAGGCTGATGGGGGTGATAACTGATTCAATTAATAGATATGGCTACATTAAATAAAACTTAGTGTGTTATTAGTGTTAAATTGTAGTGGGTAATTTAATAATGCATTTGGTTTTTACTTTAGTTATTTCTTTCTCCTTGGTGTCTTCTTGATTGCCTAGACCGTTACACTAATATTTATCAATTATATTTTAAGAAAAAAGCTTAAAGAATAATTAAAATACATATTATAATATTTACTAAAATTTATTATTTTAATAATTTTCTTTAAAATAATTAGATGAAACTGAATATTATTAATTAAACAGTTTAGATAAATTTAAAAGATTATGATACACGTGCATTTTACTTTTTTTATTTGCAACATTAAGTTAAGTAGATATAATTACATAAATGATAAAATAAATGAGTGTAAAATAAACTAAATAAAATATTGATTATTATTTTGAATGAGATGTTTTCTCTAATATAATTTTTATACAAGATTGTGTATTGATAACCTATTGCTTATTAATATTAGAGTTAAATATGTTTTTTTGAAGGAAGTTAAATATGTTTTTAGTTCCTAAAAAATTGCAATTTTTGATTTTAGTCCCTATAAAAAATTCACTCACTTTTAGTCCCCACATGTACCCTATCACTGCTTTTAGTCCCTTATGACTTATAATAGCGCTTAGATATGCTCTAAAAGGCCCCAATTAAAAGTTATAATACTAAAAGCATTGACGGAGGAAAATGTGGGGAATTTTTAAAGTAAAACTTTTTATAGGGACTAAAAGCACAATTTGTAAAAATTTTAAAGACCAAAAATATGTTTTGAAAGAACTTTCTCTATTCATTACCACAATTTTTCTCAACAGTTTTGAAAGAACTTTCTCTATTCATTTCACTTTATAATATTTCGAAACAGATAATCTCATAAAAACTATTAACAATTATTTATATTACAAACCACATACACTATATAAGGAACGTCTAAAATTTATAATTTATCTAAAATATTTAACTCATATTTATATTTTATATTATACTAACTTTTAAAAAACATGATTTATACTTTTAATTATATATTTTATGAAAAAAAGTTAATAAATTAAATTTGAAAAAATATAACAACCTGTGCAACGCACGGGCATTCCTCTAGTTTGCACTATATCGTACATTTCGTATTTTATTTTTTCCGACAAATACATTTCGTATAGTACTTAAAAGCTTTATCCTATAAAAAAGTTTGACTTTATCTTAACAACTTTAAAATCATACGTACCATATTTTTTATTGATTGATGGTGTAAATTTTTTTACAACGATCGTGTATACCAATTAAATCTTAATTATTATTCCATTTAATATATTTAATATATATATAGACACACACACAATAGGTGTATAAATGTTTTAAACTATCTACCAATTACAAGTTGACACGTCATTAAAAAAAGTTTGTCAATTAGTAACCACCTCATACCATTAATTGTTATTTGTTGTGGTTGTAAAAAAGTTTATACCGATAATACGTAGCAATTAAACTCATTAATATTTGTAGCAGACTATGAGAGATATATTCGAGTAGATACACTATGCAAACATATGATACAAATATGTTGAAATCCAACACGATCATGTGTTTGCAACAATATTGGCTAAGTAACTGATATGACAATAAATATTTGAAATTCATAAGTTAATTTGGATCAAACAAATAATACAATTCTATATTTTTTATCAATGTTATTAAAATCGACCTCTTGATCGACCGATCGTGATCACCGGTCATCAAGTTAAATAATTGGACTAATTGCGCCATTAGTTAGCCCACATGACCCGTGGTTGTACTAATGATTGATAAAAAGGGCATAGTATGTATAAAATCACAAATCTTTTTTTTTTGTCATACCTTAAAAATGCCCAATAAATTATTTTTAATCTTATTTTTGATTCATATTCTTAACTAGACATTTGGGCATCACTTTTAAAAATATATTTTCATATAACATATTAAGAATGACAAATTGATTTTTTAAGAATTTATAAAATATTTGTGTCCACATTTATTTTGTTTAAAAATGCATTTTTAAAGATTTTATAAAAATGTATTTTTAAAGATTTTTATGTTACAATTGCATAGCTCATGAAATAATAGATAAATATTGCAATTAACGTTTGTTTTCAAAATCTGAGAATAATAGATTGTATTAAGTAGAATGTATTTCGTATTATATCAACGTTGAATTACAACTCATTTGGCTAAAAGTTGTTTTTTCCACCAACAAGGCAGAGGTTCGATACCCATTGCTTTGTATTTTTAGTAAGGCTGCGATTTTTGTTTAATTTCAGTAAGTTGGCGTGGATATCCAAATGTAGCGATTTTTGTTTAATTTCAGTAAGCTGGCGTGGATATCCAAATGTAAGAAAAGACTTATGTGGAATGGATGATGGTATACTAAGATCCAGGGAAGATTTCATCTCGTTTCATGATTGAATCTCGTGATTGAGTTGTTCGTTACAATAATTAACGCAATGTGATTTCATCATCAATACGAAACAAGATTTCATCTTCAATACAGAAACACAAACAATGGCATTTAGATCCGGGTTATTCAAAGAGGACTTTTTTTGTTGAGTCCCAACCTTTCGATTTCGTTTCTTGGTTCAATCTCAGATTCTGGTTCGATTGCATATTCAACAGTTTTTTTGTTGAATTAAAAATTGAAGAAGGTGAAGAAATGATGATGATGAATGCAAAGGGAAGAGAAATGAGAGGATGCAGATCTGCATCGTGCCAAATTTTTTAAAAAATATATATGTTTAGTAACAATATATAAATATAATAGAATTGGAGTATTATCAAAAGTAAAGCATTGGTTTAGTGGTAATCATCCTTATGTGTGCGACCAAGAGCTTGTGACATTCAGCTACTGGTTGCTAATTGGCACATATCAATGTCACGTGATGAGTGGTGACATGGGGTGTTATGTGTCGTCGCCACGTGTACTGGCCGCCTAATAATATGATGACATCGTAGCGGTGATGCCAATGCTGACGCCATATCCGTTTCTTACATCAATTTTTGTTAACACAAATTTTTTGCTTTTATGTTTTTTACTTTCCTCTCTCTCTCTCTCTACTTTTTATTTCTTTCTTTCTTTTCCCTTTCTCTCTTTCTTCTGATGTCCCATTTCTCCTCTCTCATTTTTCTTTCTTTTCCTTTATTTATCTTCTCTCTCTATTTACTCCCTTCTTATTTATTTCCATTTTTATTTTCTTCATATTCCCACTATCTATTTATCTTTATTTTTCTCCATCTATTTTTTTTCTTTTTGGGATTTTTTTCCAGATTTTTTATTGCTTTTTACATACAGATTTGAATTATTAATTTTTTCCTCGTTTCATCAACACACTCAATATTAAAATCTCTATTTTACCAATATCTATCCTTTGTTTTTGTCTCTCCACGGTTAACAATTATATATTATTGCTACGAAATTTTTGTTGTATGAATTTGATCTTTTGTTTTATGACTTTTAATAAAACATTTTATTGCTATAAAATTAATTATTTCTATATTTTGATTTTTATTTTCATCGGGGAAACGATAGACGTTATTTTTAAATTTTCGTATTTTTATTCTTGATGGCGAAACATTACACCTCAGAATACAAATATTTTATATTTTATTTCCACAACTATTTTTATTTTTTATAAATGACAATTTTACTTTTGAGTCTCGACAAGAAACAATTACGCATTCTCGTTATAACTATTTTCGTATTGTGACGTCATAACTATCTTTAAATTACCATACAAATGTGTCATTACATGTTCTTAGCTCTAACTTCTCCTCTCAAAACTAAAATCTCTATTTTATCCATTGTTATTTTTTTTGCCAAGAAAGTATTTTCATTAGTTTTGATTTCTTATGGTGAAATCATACTTTCTTTGGAATTAATTTTAATGGTTTTTTTTCATACTTATATTTTTAATTTTAGTTTTAATTTTTCCTCATTTGCGGATAGAAATTTAATACTCAAAATTTAGATTTACTATCTTGTAAGAATAAGAAAAAAGAGAAACTTAGATTTACTCAAAATTTATTACTCAAAAAAGAAGAATGAGTGTCTTTTTATACTAATTCTTTTTTATATTTTTGTATTAACAATATCTATTTTTTATAAATAGCTTTTGAGTCCAGATTAAGAAGCATTATCTGTTCTCGGTATGATTTATCGCCACAAGCAATTTCTAATAAATGGACCTCTACTTAAATCAAAACACCTAATACCAAAATCTCCATTTTACATACTTATCGGAATACAAATATTTGATATTAATATGCTCTGAGATCTAACTAATCATTTTACATTGTATTTTACTAAACACTCACTACTAAACTCTCTGTTTTATCCATTGCTATTTTTTTGCCACATCACCATATTATACGTTGTTGAAATACAAATACTTTATATCTTATTTTCACAAATGTTTTCATTTTTTATAAATGATTATTTTACTTCTGACTATTGACGGGAAATAATTTATACGATTGGCCTTTTGCAACAATTAATAAAGGCATCTTCCTAATTTTCCAAATCAATATTTAAGTTTTTGACTTAACAATTTTAAATCAAAACTGTAAGAGGGGCGGCTACAAGGAGCAACGATGGGTGACGGCGACAAGGAGTGGCGAAGAGGGGCGGCTACAGGGAGCAACGATCGCGGTGGTTGCAACGTAGTCAGATTCACTTAAACTGTATCTTCTTCCTCTCTCACATTTGCATATTCCGATCCTTTATATTATCTTAATCCCATTTTCTTCTTTTTTTTATTTTCCTGATTTGTACTCTATTTTAGAACATTTGAAGAAGGTACTAAGTTTTTTTTACTTTCTGCAACTTAAATTTTTTAGGGCGTAGTAGTAGCTACGAGGGCGGCCACAGGGGTGAGGCAATCGCAGTGGTTGCAATGTCGTTAGATTCACTTTAATCAGATCTTCTTTTTCTCTCATCTATTTATTCTTTCATCTCAACTTTTTTCTAATTTTTATTCGGTTTTTAAGATTTGTAGACGATATTGATTTTTTTAACTTTCTGCAACACATTTTTTAAGCAATTTGAAATAAAATATTTTTCATCAGCTTATGCCTTTTTCTTTTAGGCTTAAATGCACTTTTGGTCCCCCTATTTTACTAAATGTGCAATTTTGATCCCCTATTTTTATTTGGGCAATTTTGGTCCCCCTATTTTACAAATTTTTGTAATGTTGACCAAATTGGAATTTTCAACTCTTAGATGTTGATTTGTCAACATTTTAATTGACGTGACACTTAACTAGGCCAAATTGACATGTCACCTCATTTATTTTTTTAAAAAACATTTACTTTTATTTTATTAAATATTTATTTTAAAATTTTCAATATATTTATGGATTCATAGCACATTATAACAAATACAACATCATCTGTGTAGATGCACGGGTATAATACTAGTATAAATGAAATTCACATAAAAAATTGCAAGTTTCTCAAAATCTGATGTCCTAGTCTTCTCTATTGACAATTCTAATCAAACACCCCCTCCCCCTTTAAGTTGTGATATACAAAATATGATGGCTATATGAGCGATTGCTTTTCTGTACACCAAAAGTATATCATGTACGACATAATATACGCGATTGTGTTGTACTCAGCATCAAAGGCAAACAATCCATAAAGCAATTAATTAATTTCCCAAAAACTTCACAGACACTTCTGATTAAGAGGCGGGGACTGGCTTCTTCAGCAATGATGTCTCATGAAACATCACGATATCATAAAGTGTCCTATAACTTGTCATCTGTAACGAGAATGATAGGTAGTTTAATGAGTAATAATAATAAGTAATGAAACTCAAGAGCAAACTTTAAAAAGCCACACACACACCTCATTTGTGTCTACATCTTTAAACCTGAAATTGCTAGTCCACATAGATTTAGCCTTATCAGCAGCTGGTAGGACAAACTCTTTCACTTTTAATGACTCAAGGACTCTTTCGATCAACGAAAACAGACAACGAAAGTATCCCTAAAAAAAACAAGAATATTTTAGATACAAATATTTGTTATTAGACATCATATAATTGCTCAAATTTAATAACACTATAAGGACAAAAGTAACTTCATTGGTGAAGTAAACAAAATAACCTGTCCTTCCCAATCATTATGTGTCGCCACTAAAGGAAGTTCTGCAACATCTTGGCCAAATATTCGGAATATTCCTGCACATACAACCTCTTGACTGCAAAAAAATATAAATACATACAAAAAAGTTAGGCATCATCTGAAACAAAAAATGCTTGTCAAAACATGCTTTGTCCTCCGGCTTACTTGACAGTGAGCACTGCACAGTACATTCCTGTAAAAACTTGAGAGTCGATGCTTCCCCTATATGAAATAAATCCAATTCAGCAATATAAAAAAAGTAAGTAAACTGATGCATCGATGCTACAAAAAGAAGTAAATCTTGCTTACCCTTCAAGCATTTCTTTAATGAAATCTTTGCCTGAAGTAGGATCAATTATTGGATCAAACCGCTCCTAGAATACACGAATTCCAATTGTTAATAAAATCAATCAAGCTACCCATAATCTTAGTTGTTATTTACTACTTCGAATATAAGCAAAAATTGGTAAACAGTAGTTGGTGTATCTAGTCCAAATTTTGAACCAGATACATCAATTTATGTTAACCAGTTTTTACTTATATTTTATAACGGAGTAAGTATATCGAAATATGGAAACATTAATAACTCACATGGAAGATTGCAAGAGCTTTAGAAAGTAATTGCTCAGCCTTGTGATCATCAGAAGCAATTAGCTTCTTATTCAGAACTCTCCATTTTATATCAAAACCAAATTCAGCTCCTAAACATTTTTTTTCATTTTTCTTTTTAATTAAATTTAGGAGAGAATTTGGAAGATGCTTCTCCCTATGAGCTACCAAATCTTGAAGAGTAGTACGAATATGATCACAATTCGAACAGCAAAACCAATTCCCTTCGGGCAATTTCTGGTTAAATAACATCCATCAACAGTTTGTACACGTTAAACTCAAGGGTATCATAGAATTCTCCATTAAAAAACGAATCAAAGAAGAGGGAGAATATTCAGTACCTCTAGGGTTTCTCTGTCATGTTCTTTCAAACACCCTACATGATATTCCCGCTCACACTGCAAGAACATATCAATCAGTAATAATTAAATGAAATCATATAGTGACAAAAAAAAACAATGTTTCGCATGAAATTAGACCTACCTGGTCGCAAATCATTACTGTCCTAGGACCAAAGACTTTGCTGAAATCCGTCATTCTGAAACATTGAACAAATGTATGTAAGTTAAATGACTATAAGTTTTTATAGTTGATCACAAGATCACACATGCAATAGGAAAAAGTACTAAAACAGGATATTACCCGCACAGTGCACATCCACCTTGTTCATTACGAACGCATCTCTGGTTTATCTCTAAAGAATCAACACCATCAATCCTTTCAGCTGTTACAACATTTTCATTATTCTCTACGTATTTCTTCTCTTGGATTGTATTCTTACAAGATAAAACATCCCCTCCATCATTACAGAGTTCGTCTTTATCAGTAGTAGAAATCATATTGTTTTTCGATGCATAGCGGCGGGATAACCGATTGAGTGAGATGCCACCAGGTGTGTATATGTGAAAATAAGGCTTCCGCCGTGATGCATAACCAGCATGCGATTCAAATTGGGAAGGACTGACTTTAGTATGACAACAGTTACAAAGAATTGTTAATCCTTCTTTGTAACCTGTCAATAAATTTTGCCCACTAACAACGTATGCTAGTTTAGTACGCTCTGGCAACACTTGAAAGGCCAACTTATGCAAGCTATGACCCCTTTTAAAAACAAATAAATATATTACATCGCTGATAAGACAATAACAAAAGTTTGTGTGTGTAAAGACTAGAATGTAAAGTGAGGAATCATGCATCTGTATTCATTGATTAACCCATTTATAGAGGGTAGAGCAATTTACATTCAGTTATGCAGCTTATAACAGACTAACAACAAGCTGTTATATCAGCTAGAAACTAGCACATGTGTAACTAACTGCTAAACCAGAAACTATTACACTAACATACAACTAATTGCTCTAATACACTGTTTTATTGACTAATCATTACTTAACATCCTCCCTTAAACTGATATGTCTTCACACAATCAGTTTAATTCAGTGAGTTTGCACATTCCTAGTTGATTTCTGAACTTCTCAAAAGTCTCAAGCTTGAGAGCTTTTGTCATCACATCTGCCACCCGATTCAGAGTTGCACAATGTATCAGCTCGATTTTGCCTTCTTTGCTCAATTCTCTAAGGAAGTGAAACTGCACATCAATGTGCTTGCTTCGACCATGCACCACAGGATTTTTAGAGAGTTTAATTGTTGATGTATTGTCACATAGAATCACCATACTGTCTTGATGATTAAACCCGAGCTTGCTGAGAATTCTACCCAACCAAATTCCTTGACAGACACAAGCAGCAGCTGCTATAAATTCTGCTTCAGCTGTTGACAAAGTTACAATAGGCTGCTTCCTAGAACACCAGGACACAGCAGCACTAGCTAACAAGAAAACATTTCCAGATGTGCTTCTTCGATCATCTTGATCTCCAGCATAGTCAGTGTCAGAATATATCTCAAGTTTATCAGATCCTCCCTTTCTATATAGAATTCCAAAATCACTTGTTCCTTGCACATATCTTATGATTCTCTTGGCTGCCATAAGATGTTTCTCAACCTAAGCTTTCTCCATGAATCTACGATATATAGCTTATCGCAAAAAGCTATATTCGGTCTTGTAGCTGTGAGGTATATAAGACTCCCTACAATTTGCTTATATACAGTCCCATCAACCATCTTTCCCTTATCACTCTTAGACAACTTTGTACCAGTCACAATTGGAGTCTTGTCAGGTTTATAATTCTGCATTTCAAACCTCTGCAGAATTTCTTGAGCATATTTCTTTTGCCCGATGAAAATTCCATTGTTTCCTTGAACTACTTCAACACCTAGGAAGTATCTCATCCTCCCTAAGTCTGTCATGTCAAACCTTTTCTTCATTGAGGCTTTGAATTCCTCAAACATGTTTCTGTTGCTGCTAGTAAAAATGAGATCATCTACATACAGACTTAAGATAAGACAATTTCCATTTTCATCATGCTTTGTGAACAAGGTGTGTTCATATGGACATTTCACAAACCCTTGTTCATCAAAATATGATTCAATCTTGCTGTACCATGCCCTGGGGGCCTGTTTCAATCCATACAATGCCTTTTGCAACCTGTAAACTTCACTTTCTCTTCCTTTGACAGTGTATCCTTGTGGCTGGTCTACATAAACTTCTTCTAGGAGTTCACCATGAGGAAGGCACTCTTCACATCAAGTTGATATATCGTCCATTTCCTCAAAGCAAAGAATCGCTAATATGCTTCTTATAGTATCCCATCGAGCAACCTGAGCAAACACTTCATCAAAGTCAATCCCATGTGTTTGAGAATACCCTTAGCTACCAACCTTGCTTTGTGCTTCTCTATTTTACCAGCTTCATTGAACTTAGTTCTATAAATCCATTTCACTCCAATCCTTTTCGCACCTTTAGGTAGAGGAGTGATGGATTGTATTTCAGCATCCATAGCCTTTCTCCACACATCATGAATAGCTGCTTGTTCATAGGTGATTGGATCATCCATTGAGCTCATGACAGCTAAGTTCATTAGATCATTGGTTTCATCATCAATTTTGCAGAAGAAAGAGGTGTCAAAATCATTTAACCAAATAGGAGGCTTTCTTACTCTTGGTTCCAAGGTCTCTTCTTCATTATTTATCAGAGTTTCTATCTGAGATGAGCTATCAGTAGTACTGTCTTGTTGTCTTTCTGCAGAAGATTCTGTTTCACTTTCATTTCTTACTCTTTCGCTTTCATTTCTTGCTCTTTCACTGTCATTTCTTGCTCTTACAGTTTCTCATTTGTTCTCTTCAATACTTCTAGTATCTGTATCATTTCTAGATTCTACTCCCCAATTCCATTTTTCATTTTCAGAGAAAATTACATCTCTACTCACAACAATTTTTTTTGAAATAGGATCATACAGTCTATATGCTTTAGATTCATTGCTTACTCCTAAGAAGATGAACCTTACACTCTTATCATCTATTTTCTTTCTCATGACACTAGGAATGTGAAAATTTGCTATACATCCAAATACTCTAAGGTGACTAACATCAAGTTTTTCTTCTTTCCAAGCTTCTTCAAGAGTTACATTCTTCAATATCACAGTAGGGCTTCTATTTATTAGATAAACAACCCAATTTATTGCTTCAGGCCAAAAAAAATTAGGAATAGATTTGCATGCAAGTAAGCTTCTAGTCATTTCCATCAATGTCCTACTCTTTCTTTCAGCTATGCCATTTTGCTGAGGACTATATGCAGTAGTTAATTGTCTTTTAATTCCATTTGTAGAGCAGTACTCATTAAATTCACTAGAGGTAAATTCCCCCCTCTATCAGTTCTAAGGCAAACTATACTTTTTTCACATTCCTTCTCAACTAGTGTTCTAAACTCCTTGAAACAAGACAGTGCAACAGACTTCTCTTTTAAGAAATAGACCCAGGTTTTCCTACTGAAATCATCAATAAAAGTATGAATATACCTTCTTTTTCCACTGGATTCTGGTGTAATTGGTCCACAAATGTCAGAGTGAACTAGTTCAAGCTTGCTGCTAGCCTTCCAGTTTGATGATTTTGGAAATTCATTTCTGTGCTGCTTGCCTTTCATGCAATCATCACAATTTCTTTATGAGTTCTTGATCTCTGGAAGACCTTTAACCATGTTCTTTTGAGCCATTTCTTTCAAACTCTTCATGTTCAGATGACCATATCCCCGATGCCATAAGTAAGACACATCTTCCTTTGCGATTATCTGATTATGATGATGAAGATATTGCAGTGGCAATCATAGGGAACAACTTGTTCTTGGTCATTCTTGAAGTGATGATTAGTCCCTTATCTGAATGGTGAACTCGAGTGATCTTGATGCAAGGTAATTGACAATTCAGTCTTCTCATTGCAATTGTCCAAGGCTAATCAGTTGTTCTTTAGCTTTGGAATGTAGTAAACATCCATTACTACCAATATCATTCCTTTCACACGCAATTCTGATTACCTTTGCCTTCAACAGCTTATCCTTGAACCATCCCCTAGTTTCACCGATTCTCCGAAGGTTGTATCAAGCATTGAAAACCATTCTTTCTCACCACACATGTGGTTCTTTGCACCTCGAATCCGGATACGAGATCCTTTCAATCATTTCAATTGCGCACTTTATAGCGACCATCAAAAGCACTTCTTCATCTTCATCAAGTTCTCGCATAATGTGCCTTTTCTTCACCATCGGACATTCATATGCAAAGTGTCCTAATTTCTTGCATCTATGACATTCCAAGTTATCTTTGTATGATGTTACGCTCTACCTCTTCCTCCTCTTGCAGAGTTGTGTCCCCTTCCTCTTGCAGAACCTCTGCCAGCACTACTCACTTTCAAGACTTGTTCTTCTTCCTTTTGAGGAAACATTCTTTGCTCATGTACCAGAAGACTCCCTTGTAGTTCATCTACTCGTCATCTTTGTTACATCATTTCCTTCATCAATTCTTTGTTATAACATAGTTGAATTTTTCTGCATTGACCTCATTACCTTTTCAACAATTTCACCTTGATCTACCTTGTCTCCATAGATCTTCATCTTATTGACAATGGCAAGAGTTCTTCCAAAGTATTCTGAGACGGTTTCTTCATCTTTCATACCGAGCAATTCAAACTCTCTCTTTGCAGCACGCAATTGTGATCGTTTCACTTTGGTTGTTCCTTGGAATTTCTGCTTCATTGAATCCAAATCGCCTTTGATGATTCTTTATCAAGAATTGTTTCGATGATCTCTCTATCGATCGATTGAAAAAGATAGTTTCTGGCTTTCAGATCCTTCAATTTTCCTTCTTCATTTGCTTTAGTGCTCTCAGCAGTTGCAGGCGTCGATACATTCGGTATTCCACCTTCAACGATGCTCCAGTATTCTTTGGAGCGAAGAAGATTATCCATGAGCATTGCCCAGTGCTCATAATGCCCATCAAACTTGGGAATTGATGCGTGCATATAGTTTCCATTGGTCTCCTTCTCCGCCATAGCTACAAGCTCGATGATTCTTGAATTTCTTTTAGGTCCCTCTCTCTTTTAAGCTCTAGATACCAAATGTAAAGACTAGAATGTAAAGTGAGGGAAAATCATGCATCTGTATTCATTGATTAACCCATTTATAGAGGGTAGAGCTTTACATTCAGTTATGCAGCTTATAACAGACTAACAACAAGCTGTTATATCAGCTAGAAACTAGCACATGTGTAACTAACTGCTAAACCAGAAACTATTACACTAACATACAACTAATTGCTCTAATACACTGTTTTATTGACTAATCATTACTTAACAGTGTGTGTAGGCAACAGAAAAATACTTACTTCCTAGCAACTCTTCTGTGACTCTTGTCACCAGATGTGCTCTTCTTAATTCCACTTTTTAGTGGCTTTGGAGGAATATGTGCTTCGGGGGATCTGAAATTAAATTATCAATTAGTCAATGAGTAGTCAATAGTAGTAGTATTCAATTTTAAATTTTTGCATCTCCAAAAATTTAAAGTATGTACTTAATATATATATATATATATATATATATATATATATATATATATATATATAATGTTATAAAACAATTCAATTAGTTTTGAAAACATCTCATTCTACTTGACTGAAAATACCCAGATTGAATTGCTAGTGAAACACACCTATCGCTAGTCTCATGAGTTGGACTATGTTGAGCTTCCTTTGCTTCTTGAACACATGTATCGCATAATAGTCCAGAGATAACATTTACACCTTCAAAAGAACAAAATACATTTCAAAATTATTAGTCACACTTTCTACAATAATTAAGCATCCAAACAACTCAAGATACAGTGTTAAACTAAAAATGTGAATTTCAAACCTCTACAGTTTAAACAGAATTTGGATTTCTTCAAAGATAAGTCTCCAATAGCCTTTTGGACATCGTCCTCCAGATTGTGTAGTGGAGAGGTCAAAAATGTATTCATTAATCTTCGAAGAGACAACCCATTTCCAAGAAAAATATATTCTGATGGGCGTTTGTTTAAACTACCAGCATGTTTCTCAAACTCGGTGGGCGCCACAACCTGCTTTGACCAAAAAAATCAACATAAAATAATTACCTAAGACATGTAATATTAGACTACAGTAATTAGTAATTACTCAAAACATAAAAATGAATCTTCATTTACTTACATCAACCCCTTTACAAGTTTGACAATGGCACATAATCCCATTGCCTCTAATCACTCCCTTAAGCATTGTTTCTCCGTGCCTTTGAACCTATCACAAAAGTCAAAACCAGTCACTCAACCATTAAATGATCAAATAGTATAAATTCATCAAATTAGTCCCTTAAGTAATCTTAAAACAGGAGAGAGTAATAATTTAGGGACTAATAAAATGAATTTATAATAGTTAATTTATTTCCCATTTATTATATTTCTATGATACCAAATAGGAAAGTAAACTGTATGCCACCAAATGAAAAGGTTTAATTTACTTATTCAATAATAAATACCTTGGCTCCGCGGACATATTTCACATGAAATCCATCAAGAATCCCCGAGTTCATAAGGTCGTTCAACTTGGAAGGAAACTTCTTAGAGTTGGAAGAAGCAACCTTTGACTTTTTCACTTGAGTTGAGGTAGTAGTAGCAGTTTTATTTACTGATTTAGCCTCAATTCCATTCTTAGCATCATCACCAATTTTAGCAGCATTAACATTCTCATTCTTCGTTGAACCAGACTTTCTAGACCTCTTGTTGGTAAGACATTCTGAAATCTGAATCGCATTCTGGTTCTGTCGACACCGGGTTAGATCCATTGAGCAAGAAATCTCAGCCTGAGACTTAAGGGCGAATTCAAACTCCCTCTTTAGACCCACTCGTACCTTGGGCTCCAACTTGAACTTCTCTGAATCCATTGTTGATGCCATTGACCTGCGAACAATAGTTCAATTCAATCGACCATGTGCATGGCTCCATATTGGAGTATCAAATAAATTTAAACCAACTAAGGACCTTATAGCGGTTTATTAGATAGTTAGTTACAAGAAGGTAGCTCAGTTGATGAACCAAGGGACATGAAAGATTTTGAAGAAGGAAGTCTTAGGTTCAAATCCTGAAAACTAACATTTTCCTAACCCCTTAACTAATTACTACTACTAGTCACAGACATTTGCCTATAAAAATGGTTAGTTACAATAATTGTGACAATGTTTGAGTTTTTTTAGATAGACAATTGTTAGTAGGGGTGGGGGAAATGTTACTTTCCGAGATTTGAACCCGGGACCTCCTTCTTGCACTCACTTGGTGCACTCTTTCGGTATCCTTTAGCTCGTTTAATTTGATAATTTCATGTCTTATACTAGCCGGGAGGATTTTCTATATCTCACACACGAATATGGCTGGAAGTATCACGAAGATTAATTTGTTAATGTTACTGAGTTGTACATGTCTGAGAACAGGGTCAAAAATATCCTCACGATGGGAGAAAGCAAATAGGGGGATCGGGATTTGTGATCGAGTTTGGCTTCTCCCATCCATGTCAGAGAACAGGGTCAGGTTTCTTTTTGGAGCTACGACTCCGCCACTATTTATAAAAAAAATTAGTAGGCTAAATTACACTTTTGGTCCTTTATCTTTAACTGTAATTTCAGTTTGGTCCTTTATCTTGTTTTTTCCAACTTTGGTTTTTATCTTTCAAATCAGTGTCGGTTTGGTTCTCTATCTTTTTTCCTTCACTTTGGTCATTTATCTTTTCATATTTGTTTCTATTTGGTCCTTTAAAACACAAAAAAAATGAAGGACCAAATTGAAACAAATATGAAAGATAAATGACTAAAGTGAGGGGAAAAAATATAAAGGAACAAACTGACACTGATATGAAAGATAAACGACCAAAGTTGAAAAAAAAGATAAAGGACCAAAGTTGAAAAAAATATAAAGGACCAAATTGAAATTTTGGTCAAAAATAAATGACCAAAAGTGCAATTTTGTCTAATTATGATGATTATTAAAATAAAATGAATTATTATATAATGATAAAATAAAGTAACAAAATAATATTTTTCTATTAAAAATAGACCTCAATGAAAATAAACAAAATGAATGAGTATATATGCGAGAAAATAAGATAAATTAAAAATTAACAATTAATATTTAATCGAGCGCCTTGAGCAGAGAGGCAAAGTGGGTATCGACATCTCAAAACCCATCCGCACAATAATAAGATGGTTGAGAATAATTAAAAAAATAGATGAAGCAAAAAAATCACGTAATAAAAAAGAATAAAACATAAATTACAAAAAAAGGCAAGAATTATTAAGAATACCGAACACAAATCTGTGATACAAAATCGATTCATCAAATCGATTCAAAGAAAATTGGTTAAACGAAGTAGCTAGATTCGAAAAAACATAAAGAAGGTTTGAGATATCGATATAACAAAATATAAATTTGTTATAAAGATTATTTAAAATCATTAAACCAAGGACGAAAACTTACGATCTTGATTTCTATAGCCGCAATGAACCAATCGACGAGGATTTGAGTATAATGTCAACAAAAATCACCAATTTGAGCAAATTGTAAACCCTAAAAATGAAGAAGAGGTAGAAGAGAGAAACTTGTATTGAAACCCTATATTTCTCTTCTATAATCTATTCGTTGTGCTTTTATAGTGCCAATCTAACCCGACTGCTTTACGAACTTGGGCGTATACCCGCCTCTCTGCATACTTTATCCCAATTTTTTTGACAATATTTATATATACCCGGCTTTTATAGTGCTAATCTAACCTAACCTGTTTACGAACTTGGGCGTATACCGCCTCGGTACTTTATCCCAGATTTTTTTGTTGACTATATATATTATAACCTATTAATATAACTACAACTATTAGAGTAAGGATTTAGAGTACTATCATGGTGTTAAAGAAACAGTTATTTGATAAAGAAGTAAAAAATCAATTTTTGATTTAATTCTAGTTTGATACAAAAAAGTATAAATCCCATAATTAAACTATATAAATACATATTTTATATCATAAATTCATTACCAATAAAAAAATTAATTTGGCTTTAATTTTATGGATATGCAAAATCTAATGCTTAGCTAATCTTTTAAATTAATCTTTATATGAAATGCAATTCGCTGTGTTAATAAAAATATACAACGACCAACATGGTAGCATAAGTGATAGATATTCGGGCTCTTTAACTATTTCGTCAATGGTTTGACACCTACTGGGTAGTGCGTATAGAAAAATACCTGGTGGAATAGATCAATCCCTTAAATGAATCTTAGAACCTCGAGAGATTAGTCTATGCAGTTGCGCATGCGGATGATACATTGATTTAACAAAAAAAATACAATGAAATATGATAGATCCGTTAGTTTGTTAATTTTGTAATTTACTAAAAGACAATATATGTTAGAATCTCATTCTCATTTGTCCAAAAAAATATATGTTAGAATCTCATTGAATAAATATGTTGTTTCTTTTGGAAAAAATAATGAATAGCTAATTAACTATAGATAATGGATAAAAAGCTAATAATAAATGATGTGCTTTGTAAAACTATCGATTAAACTAACTCATAAATATAAAATGACATAAAAGGTTTATCAAAAAATAAAATGGCATAAAAGTTTGAGATTTAAAAATGTTTTATTTTATTTTATTGAGAATAGATAAAGAATTTGAAAAAAATAATGAGGGTAAAAATCACAAAAAAATGAGACACTATACGCTATAAGTAACGTTTGAAAAAACACGAAACGCTACCCAAAGTGCAAAATGCTAGTGCTTACCAAACACGTCTATTTTTCATCAGTTAGGCTCTGTTTTGACAAGGCCAAACCGCTAGCGTGTAGCGAGATAAATGTATAAGCGGATAAGCTTGTGGTAAGTGTTTGGTACCACCGACTTATAATATTATTTCACTAGTGTCTAGTATTTTTCCAAACGCTAGCTACTTGAAGTTGCATTTACGTATAGCGTATATTGCTTCATTTTTATCTCATTTTTACTCTTATTCGTTTAATTAAATTCCTAATTTATCCTTCCTTAAATTAGTATCCCTTCTCATTTTTAAGCATTAATTATAAATGTCCATTTATGTAACTTTATATTTATACGCTAATTTATCAATCACTTTAATTAAATTTAATCGCTAGTTTATCTCGCTATCATTATACGCTAGCTTATCCGCTATCCGTCAGCTTATACGTTACCCGCTACTTTTTACCAAACGGAGCCTACTTTTTGGCAACAAAGAGCAAATAGTGGATAAACTATCGGATTAAATTTAAAGTGTTTGATAAAATTAGCGGTTGAACTAGCTGATAAATATAAAATGCCATATATGGACATTTGTAAAATTAATGCTTAGCCGTTGAACTAGCTTATAAATATAAAATGACATAAATGGAATTTTGTAACTAATGCTTAAAAATGAGAGAGACTGTTCATTTAATTGAGGATAAATGAAGAATTTGTTTAAAACAATGAGCGTAAAAATGAGAGAAAAAATGAAAAGCTATAAATTATACTCTTAGCAGAACAGAGCTATTGGAAAGGTGAAGTAATGAAATGCATCTTTTCTCTTTAAAATAAACTAGTATGATTCATCCGTGGCAGCATGGGTCGACATTCACTTGTAACTTAAAAAATTGACAATTTTTTAGGAATTAAAAAAATAGAAGTTGTATATTTAAGTGCATTGTGTGAGATATTAAATACTCTGGACACTATCTAAAATTTAGCTATTATGTTGTATAATAATTTTAGCAAAATGTATTATCAACATATATTTATAAAGATTTTATACAAATTTGTATATTAAATTATTTGTCAACACGTATATATATATCGTTTTCTCGAATTGTATTATAAATTTAATGTTACAGCTCACCATGAATGTTGTGTCTATCTCTCTCCAAAGAGAGCCCTCAATTTCTTTTAAGAAATGGAGAGGATTCCAACCCTATAGTTGGTATTATCACTAGCGGATCTACCTTCATGGTAATGGGGTAATTGCCCTCACCAATTAAATTTAATTTGGCTGAGAAAAATAAATAAAAGAAGTTTTTCCCCATTAAAACAAATAAGTCGTTAAGGAGGGAAGACTTAAATCGAGTGGGTGGTTCAGGAGGGATGATCAGATCCTGAACTAAGGCCCAACTCCACATCCCTCATGGAACTTGTCGCTCCAATTCCCCAAGTATCTCCAATACCTGGCTCGAGGACATTCCTGCATAAAAGATAACATCATGTATTTGTCCTATAAATAGGACTCACTTAGCTATGTAAATGTGACCTTCAAGAGTAGAATGCAAATGAACTATTCTTCTCTTTGTCATTTCTTCTTCGTCTATAATGGTTATATTTTAGTCTTGTTTTGGTTATTTTCATAACATAAAAAGAAAAGTTGACATACTAGATGCGCTTCACGTGCTGGTGATGACGGTGGGTGTTTGGGTGACCTTTCATAATCACCAAGATCCACAATATGCTTGTCAAACTCCAGCCACATCTCATATGTTGTCTCTGGACTCAAGAACGCCTGCCTAATATCAGCTAGGTCACATGGCATGCGTTGGTTGTAGCAAAACTACTTGAGGGCCAACAGACTGATACAACTTAAGGTCTTTGTATTTATTTTAATTTTCAATTTAGTCTGTTATTTATTGCTTTATCAAATTAACTTCTTACATTACAAATGTTTTTTTTGGTTACTATGTCGTTGGTGCGCAGTTTTCACCGGATTTGCCGATGACTAATATACGTCGGGGAAGGTTCGTGTTTGGGTGACCCTCCAGAACTACATCACCAAGCTCCACGATATGCTTGTCAAACTCCAGCCACATCTCATCTCTTGTCTCTGGACTCACGAACTACTGCCTAATATCATCTAGGTCGTATGGCATGCGTCGGATGTAGCAAAACTTCCTAACGGCGCCCAAAACGCTGATACAACTTAAGGTCTTTTGTAATTTTACAAGTCGTATATACCCCCACATTTGGTATAACCGACTTTGTAGTCAAATAAAAAATAATTAAATTATTTAAAAAATTAAAATTATATATTTTAAATAAAAATAAATTAGATATGAATAATTTAGGCTAAAAAATGGCACTACAAGATAAAAGGTGTTTTGCAACAACAAAAGTCTTTGCCAAATGCTTAAAGTTGTTGAGAAAATTGTTTTTTTCTACAAGGAAAAAGTCGCTGCATGTTGCTGCCTTAAGTCCCATTGCGAAAAGTTTCGTAGCGACATTTGATGTCGCTGGCATTACTAATGCTTTTACAACAACAATTATCTCTGCTGTTTGGACAATTTTTTGTTGCCTTATCTAACTTGTGGTAGCCACTAAAGTTGCCACAATTACTAAATGTCTCGACAATAAAAATCGTTGTGATAAGAATATAGAAACTAATAAAGTTGTTGCCTTATCATGTTTATCTTAACAGAAATAGTCGCTGCTATAATATTATATTTGTTCTTAGCTATACATGGTGTCATATTGAAAATTTTATTAATAGTAAAAATTACATTTCTAAATTTTATTTTGGAATATTGTATATATTTAACTATCAATTTATCAGTATTTTTTTAAATTATTAATCGTTTTTTGAAAATATTAAATTTTATTAATAACTATTAAATGCTATTTGTGTAAATATTATTTTCTTAAATGATGCTAATAATTTTTATTAATTTTGTGATTAATATTAATCATTTTTAAAAAGATATATAATTATATCTGGATAAGATACTAATTAGTACACTCCTTTCATCAAGAAATGTGCATTCCTTTTCAATGGAGAATTGAAACCAACTTTGATATACTTTGTACCAATTTTTATGGCACTTTTCCTATTCTCCCTCAGGATCATTACAAAATGCTCCATTATTCTTTGCAAGCACATAAATGCATTCCTTTGTAGTTAAAATTTTGGCGACTATGACGATTGGGCAACAAAGAGCATTCCTTTCTACTTAAAACTTTGGCAGAATGTGATGATTATAAAACATAGAGAATATAGTATTGCAGTATCATGTGAGGAGAGAAGATGATGCAAAATAAAAAGTAAAAATTAGTGTAGGTGTTAGAATGAATTTATAGGAACATACACAATAAAGGTGAGATAATGAGCAAGAATAACCGTTGGATGAGTTTTTATCTACGGATGGTGATGCTTATATAGCTAATCCACATGTAACAAAGTTGTTGAAGTGTAAAACAAAATGGTGGACTTTTATAAATAAATAAATAAAAATCAAAGTAGTGGACTAGTAGAAGTTACAACACATATACATATTTAGATTTTTATTTTTTTAAAAAAAGTTAAATGGAGAAAAGTAACCGCCACGTTAAATTCATCGTGATAATATTTGTAACGCCCCAAAAATGATTAAGTGAATGATTAGATAATTTAATTAAGTGATAATTTAGTTGGCCTTATTTAAAATAAATATAAGGTAATTAATTAATTTAAGGAGTGGGGTGTAGTGAATAAAAGGGGAGTATTTTAATTAAATGGGGAGGATGTGAGAAAGTAAATAGGAGGTGCAATTAGGGCCCATTGGAGTTAAGTGGCCCAAACCCAATTAATAAAAACATTAGGGTCTTAGGAGAAACCCTCATTAGAAGCAAAAGATCAAAAATTAGAAAGTGAGAAGAGGAGAAGAGAGGGAGCGCGCGGCTAGGGCAAGGAAAGAGGAGAGGAATTTCGTGGAGCTCTAGGAGGGGAGGAAAAACGGGGATTGTTGGTGTCTTGGGAGGTGTTCTTGAAAGCTTTGGTCTTCTTCTTCAATTTTAAAAAGGTATGGGGGCTCTCTAATCATAGTAATAATATATAAACCTTGAAAATCATAGGGATTAGGTGTTAGGAGTATTTAGGTGGTTGATTTTATAATGTATATAAATGGTTTGTGAGTATGTGATTGATTTTTATGGTGATATGGTGTTGTTGTACATGTAAATATGTTTCTTGATGAATCTTGCATTGTTTGATGTATGTTAATTGTAATATGGTGATTAATTGTTAATTTAACGCAATTTGAATAGGAGAAAGTATGTGGTTATTAGGTGGTTTAGGTGATTAGTTGAATAGGAGAGGTTTGGTGGTGTGGTGCTTTAGGTTTGGTTTCGGTTGGGTGTGCTGGGAGAGGGGGGGCGCCAATTTGCAAGGAAATTGGCGCCTGGTTCACTGTTGTTGCCGCGTGCGATGTTGCGCGCAGGCGCCATTGGGTCGCAAACTTGGCGCCTGGCTGTGTGTTTCTGGTGCGCGCAGTGTGCAGGGGAGGGGGCGCCACTTTGCAAGGAAGTTGGCGCCAGGTTTACTGTTTGTGTTGCTGTGTGTGTGCTAGTGGGGCGTGAACAGTGTCAAGGGCGCCAACTTGCTGGGAGTGTGGTGGTGTGTGGAAATGCCACATACACTTGAGTGCAAGTATACACTGTCCAAAAACAAGTAGTAAAAAGATCGAACCCACAGAGATTGAAAAACTCACTTTTAAAACAAATATAAAGTAATAAAGTGTAAAGTCACTAAGTAACAAAATAATTTTGGATTTTGTTTGATGATCACAACTAAGTTAGAAAGAAAGCAAAGTAAAAATGTTGATAGTGTAAAAGAGAAAAGCTAGTTGGAATGTCTTCATCAAGTAATTTACTTATAAGTGTATGATGCAAAGATGTGATGCAATGCACTTTGAATCTTTGTTGCATTAGCTATGTGCCTTTCGGTCACTTTCTTGAGAGTATCATTACCAAATCTTATGATCCTTGTTCTATGCAAGAAAGAAAGGGGTGTTAGTGCCAATCTTGCCTCCTAACAAGTATTCACTTTGCTTAAGTGAATTCACTCTTGTATTTTAAGTACCCACAATTATCCTATGGACTATACTATCCTATGTCTAGGACTTAGCATGGTTTTCACAAAGTTTTCTTTATGTAAAACACTCACCCATATTAGTTCTTGAGTTCTTAATTGTAAGCCATTTACGGTCATTTACAAATCTACTTATTCTAAGTGATCAAGTTCAAAATAAGTTTTGAAAAGATTATCAAGCAAGAACTAAAGTACAAACATACATACATACATCATACTTACTTAAAAGCTCATTAAATGATTAGAACATTCCAACTAAGAAAGGTTTAGCTAACAAGAGACATTGCAAGATATATATAAACTGAATAGACCATGTTTATATATATATAGAAATCACAAAAGAGAAACAACAAGAGTATAGTTACAAATGTTGAAAACCTTTGTATGAAGTCTTCTAGCAATGCACTAGCATTACTCCTTAGCACTATACAAACACTATGAAAATGAGTTAAGGAGGAATTATGAATTCCTTCCTCTTCCTCTAAAAATATAAAAACTAACTATGTATATTGAAATTTTGATCTAACTTATGGATTGTGATATATTTCCAAATGAAGATGTGAGGTCCTTTTATAGCCTTCAAGTGAGGTGCTTCCTTCCTTCATGTTGAAGTCATCTTGAGTGGATCATAGCTGTAGTTGCTTTCCAGAGGTTTATCCATGTTGAAATCTTTGACTTAATCACATAGGGCGGTTCCATGGTGATAGAACAAGTGTCCCTATGTTGGTGACTCTTCAAAGCTATGCCTATAGCTATGTGTGAATGGTAGGCGCCTACTATACAAGGTTGGATGGCATCGAGAGAACCAAGCGAGAAGGTCATCACTTTGCATGTGGATGCATATGAAACAGTCGCTTATTCACCAAGTAGTGCGCTTTTGATGCGTGATCGGTCAGAGAGCATTGATGCAGATAAAGATTGAGACGCACCAACAAAAACATCAAACATACCACAATATATCCAAAATGGCCTAATAATAACTATAACCATTCAAATCACTCAAGATATCATATATCACACTAAATACTATATAAACTCTTTATTATTACTTGAAAGAGAGCAAATACTAAGTTTAAACATATGAAATACTCTATATAAAATAGAGTTATCACACCCCAAACTTAAACCATTGCTTGTCCGCAAGTAATGACAAAGACAAACTATAAAAACTAAAATTCTAGAAGATAGATCACTTGATTTTTGGATTTTCATGAGGAGTTCCTATGAACTTCATTTTTCAACAATCTTTCTTGTGCCTTTATTTCTTCAAAACTACCAAAGCTATTCAAACTCTTTTGTGTGTGTGTGAACCCACTGAGTTGAGATTGGTTCCAAGACTAAGTGAAAAATTTCTTCCTAGCCTTTGAAAGGATTGGTTCATCTTTGGTCACACCAAAATATTTTTCAAAAGAGAGTTTAGACTCACAAAATTTTCTCAAGTGTTGGGGAGTTTTTAAAATCAAATGGCTTGATTGAATTTTTCAAAGCTTTTGAGCCAATGCATTTTTCTATTTTTTTGTGTGGATCTTTTGAGCAGATGCAAATACTTCTTTGAAGTGTTTTTGTGCATTGATTTTTTCTCGCATTTTGCTTTTTCTTCATCTGATTTACATTGATGCAAATTGACCGATAATGCTTTTCTTTTTCTAGCTCATATTACCTTCCTCATCGACCTCCGGATGCAAATGCACTTTGGCACAGTCTTTGACCTCCGTGATGCATATATTTTTTCTTTGCACTTTGACACAGGTTCAGTTTATTGAACTATCCTCCAGATACATTTATTCCTGCATGGCACAGGTCTTTGACCTCCAGATGCATTCATGTACTTAGGCGCAGGTATAGTTTCAAAAGATTCAGGATATGGCTTGTCCACTTTTTTGTATTCTTTTTCTACATTGTTTACTCTTATACTTTTGAAATTCAGCCTTTGTTTTCATAAAACACCCCCAAACTTAATTCTTTAAGCTCTTCTTTCTTTTTAATAAAGCTTTGTTTTGACCTAAGCTTACCAAAAATTCCCCTTGCATCAGATTGATCTTTAAATAGCAAGGTTCTTTTCACAAACTCAGTTTTGAAGTAAAAATAATTTTGGTTTTTCTGAGAAATAAGGCTTCTTTTTCATCATAAAAATTCCATCCATAGGGCTTTCACCATATTTTTGAAAAACTGATCTTTTCTACTAAAATATTTAGATACTACTTTGTTAAGTACATCTAATATTTAAACAAACTAAAAACTATTTAAAACATATATATTTACTATCTAAAACATATTAATTAAACACACAACATATTAGATAGAAACAAACATAATTAAACATAACATGCAAATCCCCCAAACTTAAGGGGTTGCAGTGCCCTCACTGCAAATTTGTTTAGAAATACAAATCATTTGTTCAAAATAGGGAGAGGGATTAAAAACAACCAGGAAATAGTTTAAAGAATTAACACAAGCTATAGTAGTAGTAGGTGAAAGCTTGTAAATGATACTCATTTCTTGGCTCCACTCCTGATTCTGGTGCTTTGTCTGCTTGGAATAGTGTGTTTCACCTTCTTCTTCTTCTCTTTGGGCTTGCTTGGTGTTGCTTGCTTCAGAGGTGCGGATGCACCTACTACTACGTGTAGTTGCGAGAATTTGTTCTGAATTGATGCAGTGCATCGATCTTGATCGCATCAAATTTCTTCCTCTTAGGTGTTAATTTTGCCTGCCTTCCTGCAGGTTGCTTGAAGAATTTCTGTGTGTTGCACAATGCTTCCCTCTTCTGTTTAGCCATTTCTTCCAGAACCATTTTAATTGTTGCCTCATCATGCACAGTTGTTGCCTGTTGTGATGCAGCAGCAAGTGATGCAGGAGCATCACTCTGCATCTCAACAGTTTGAGTTACAGTCTCCTTTGCAGATGATTCTTCTTCTTTGTCTTCTTTGTTGAGTCCTTCTTCTTCTCTTTCCTACAAAACCTCTTTCTCAAGAGCAGAAATAACATTAGTAGTAATGTTGCTTGGGCTAGAAGGTACTGTTTGTTCTGTTGACATAACAGGGGTTGGTTCTTCTGTGTGAGTTGTTTTCTGTGGTTCATTTCTTGGAGAGGGTGGTGGAGGGGTTGTTTGTGGTGGTGATTGTGATAGGACTGGTGGATCTTTGAGGGAGGGTAATGGTGATTTTGGGATAGAGGATGATTCTTGGTTTGGTGAAATGATGGGTGTTTTGGCAATTGGTGAAGTGATAGGGGTTTCTCGTCAGGTTGATCTTTGAGGTTTGGCATATTTTTGCCTAGCAATTTCTTCTAAAATTACTCCTCTAGCCTGCTCCTCTTCTTCTTCATCAATTTCCTCCTCACTCTCTTCTTCTTCTTCAACTTCCTCTAATTCTTCATCCATTTCCTTTTCTAATTCGTCATTCTCAGATTCAGAATCATATAAATCTTCCACAACAGGTTCTACCACAACCTTCTTCTGTACTTTGTATTGCTTCCTAGTCATTTTCTTCTTAGTGCTAGGTTCCTCTACCTTCTCCTTACCTTTTCCTTCTTCTTCAACCTCTTTCTCCTCTTCTTCTTCTCCTTCACTTCTCAATACCCAAGTTGGAAATTCAGGGGCATTCACTTGGCCTCTCACCATGGAAGTGTAGGAATGTTCTGGTCCTTCTTGTGGTGTGATTCCAGCATAGAACTCTCTTACTATGTCTTCAATGTAGCCTCCTCTTGGTAGCACGAAGTGGTCCCAATTGAGATTGGCCACTGTGGACATGAATGATGGGCTAGCCTTCTTCAAATCATACCCTCTCTCGGGCAATAGATGCATGTTCCAGAGATGAACATTGTCATCATTTCTTGCTGTTGAATCCTTGGCTTTGCCTTTTAATGATGATGATCCTGCATGCATGGCTTTCTTTTCCTTCTGAGGAATTCTAGCCTGCTTGCCTGATGATTTCTGTGCTGATTGTTTCTTCACCATTGTGATTGCTATGCATTTCTAGGTTTTGATTGCTTGTGTGATTGAGAAAAAATTGAAGATGAAAATGTGAAGAGTGGTTTGTGTTTCAGATGAGAGAAATTTGTGAGATTTTGCGAATGAAGGGGGTAATTTGTAACAACAAAAGGCTTTATGTTTTAGGAAGAGGGAAGTTAGTGGATTTATTAGGTAGCCGTTAGCATTGCGTGCTGCGCATGCATCATGCCAAGTGTCTTGCTTTGGCTACCAATGTGTCATTCATCTTGCTTAACCTTCCTTTAACCTTCCTGAAGCCTTATGATTCACACTTAACCAATTTTCTTCAAGTTTATAAATTTACGATCATGCAGGCACATTTTCCTTCAATGCAGGTGCATTTGATGCAGCTGCATTAGTTTCCTGCATTTCTGCAAAACAACTAAAAACATAAAATTGCACAAAATTAATTAAAAACAATGGGTTGCCTCCCATTAAGCGCTTGTTTTAAGAGTCTTGTCAGCCTGACTACCTCTTTTCACTTAGAGATTTTGCAAATGGGTGGTGGTTTTGTCTCTCACCACTTGTGCACCATAGTACATTTTGCTAGCATCTAGCAACTTAATGATTTCCTTTTTCACAACCTCTTTCATAATAGGATTTAGTCTTCTTTGACTCTCTATGCTGTTTTTGGAATTTTCTTCCAAAATTATTCTATGACTGCACATAGAAAGACTAATTCCTTTGATATCTGCCATTTGCCAACCTATTGCTTTGGTATGCTTCTTAAGAGTACTGATGAGATCACTCTCCTGTTTTGATGTTAAATCAGAAGCAATGATAACAGGTAAAGTCTCATTTGTTTCTAAGAAAGCATACTTAAGGTGTTCAGGCAGTATCTTCAATTCTAACTTAGGAGGTTGTTCTATTGAGGGTAAGTTCTTCTTGAGAATTGGATCCTCAAGATTGAGTGGTTCATAAGTTCTAGCCCATACTTCCTTACAAGAGTTTTCTATTGGCAGATTTTCCTTTTCTAGTATTTCATCATCTAGTAATGCAGCTGCATCTAATGCGTCTGCATTGGCTAAGTGATCATACTGCTTGTAAAATTGTTTTTCTACCAATTGATCTAGAGAGAATAAGGATGAACACTCTTCTGTATCCTCTGCAGGATACTTCATAGCATTCATTACATTGAATTTTATCTCTTGATCATTCACTCTCATAGTGAGTTCACCTTTCTCAGACATCAATTATGGTTTTACCAAGTTGCTAAAAATGGTCTACCTAGGATAATAGGCACTTCCTTATCTGCATCAAAGTCAAGGATAACAAAATCTACAGGGAATACAAATTTGTCTACCTTAACTAGGATGTCTTCTATGATACCTTCAGATAGGCTATTGATCTATCTCGCTAATTGAAGTGTCACGTTGGTTGGTTTTGCATTTCCTATTTCTAATCGGGTCAAAAATAGATTTAGGCATCAAGTTGATGCTTGCACCTAAATCACATAAAGCTTTACCAAAGATAGGATTTTCCTATAGAAAATGGAATTGTAAAACTACCTGGATCCTTCAATTTCCTAGGGATCTTATTTTGCATAAGCAAACTACAATCTTCTCACATGGCAATCAAGCTTTCAAACTCACTAATCTTCTTCTCTTAGTAAGCACATCCTTCATAAATTTTGCATAATTTGGCATTTGTTGGAGTGCTTCTACTAAGTGGAACATTGATGTGTAATTGTTTTAGTACCTCTAAGAATTTACCAAACCGCTTCTCCTCATGTGCTTTTTTCAGTCTTTGAGGGTAAGGAGGAGGAGGGTATTCAGTACTAACTTAGGTAGTGGACTTTGAACTTCTTGTGATGCAGAGCACTAGATGCTTCTGCATTGGTTTCTTTTGATTTTTGCTTTTTCTCCCTTATCTACACTTTCCTTTTCGATTAACTCTACTACCAAATCCTTACCACTTCTTAATGAAATAGCCTTAACTCTCGCTCTTTTCCTTTGGTTTGGGCGGGAGTAGCTTCAGATTTGAAGGTAAGGCACCTTGTGGCCTTTGATACGAGTTGTGGCTAATTGACCAACTTGATTCTCTAAGTTCTTAATGGAAGCATCTTGGGTTTGTCTAGCGCTTCTAGATTCACCTATAAATGCTTTAAGCATGGTTTCTAGAGAATTATCGGTGGTAGGTTGAGAGTTTCTTTGGTTATTCTGAGTGGGGAATCTGGTGGGTTGGTTGGTGTAGTTGGAGCGGTTCTGAGTGCAGTGTGCACTATTGTTGCTCCATCTAAAATTTGGGTGATCTTTCCAACCAGGATTATAAGTGTTGGAATAAGGGTTGTTATTCCTATTATAACCTACATAATTTACAGAGATAGGGTTGCTAGAACACTCCTCATACAAGTGACCTCCTCCACAAGTACACACAACTAGGTGTGCACTGAGGTACTTGTTCTCTTCTGCCAGAATGAAGATTTTCGGTGATGCAAACAGATTAGATGCATTAGCATTGCGTAGTGAAGTTTTTCATCAAATTAGCTAGAGTGGCTACTTGAGCGAGATAGAGGCGGATATATCATTGATTTCATGTACCCACGATGGTTTCTTTTGGGCACTTACCCTCTCGAGAGGCCAACTAGAGCTATTAGTCGCTATTCTATCAATTAATTCACATGCTTCATTGTATGACGATTTAATAACACTCCACCGGATGATGCATCAAGCATTATTCGGTTTGAGGTTCTAAACCATTATAAAATGTTTCCATTTGAATAATAACAGTAAACCATGATGAGGACATTTTCTCAAAAGTTCCTTCCATCTTTCCCATGCTTCAAATAAAGACTCAAACTCTTTTTGTCTAAAAGATGTAATATCATTTCTTAACTCCGACATTTTTGATAGGTGGGAAATATTTTCCTAAAATTTTTCACCATTTCATTCCATGAATGGATAGAGTTAGGCTCTAAAGAATTTAGCCAAGCCTTAGCTCTATCTTTCAAAGAATATGGAAATAACCTTAATCTAAATGCATTTTCACCGACACCGGGTAAAATAAAATTACTACATACTTCTAGAAATTGCCTTAAATGCAAATGAGGATCTTCATGAGGAGATCCTCCAAATTGACCAATAGTTTGAAGCATTTGAAACATCATAGGCTTAAATTCAAAATGCATGGCATCAATATGAGGTCTATTTATACTAGTTTGCATGTTTTGATGATCAAATCGAGCATAATCCTCATAGGTCTATCTCTATCATTAATCATACCTATGTGATCCATGTGGATGAGATTTTCTCTATGAACTTCTTCTTCATGAGCATCTTTGTGAACCAGGCCTCCTCTCACCGAGTGTGGCCTTGAGCTTTGTTCTTCACCGAATGACATGTTGCTAGCTTGTTGATTCTGCTTTAGAGTCTTAGCAATCTCCCGAATTTTCTTTCTATTTCTAAATCTAAACTATATTCTCGAGTTCTGCTTTCAGTTCTCAGTACATATACTAAGTACCATGTACTTTGGTTGTGAAAAACTTTAAAAACCGAATTTATATACAACACTAAATTACTTAATATCGAATTTTAAAAGAATTTACTTCAATCCCCGGCAACGGCGCCAAAAACTTGGTGTGTGGAAATGCCACATACACTTGAGTGCAAGTATACACTGTCCAAAAACAAGTAGTAAAAAGATCGAACCCACAGAGATTGAAAAACTCACTTTTAAAACAAATATAAAGTAATAAAGTGTAAAGTCACTAAGTAACAAAATAATTTTGGATTTTGTTTGATGATCACAACTAAGTTAGAAAGAAAGCAAAGTAAAAATGTTGATAGTGTAAAAGAGAAAAGCTAGTTGGAATGTCTTCATCAAGTAATTTACTTATAAGTGTATGATGCAAGATGTGATGCAAATTGCCTTTGAATCTTTGTCATTGCATTAGCTATGTGCCTTTCGGTCACTTTCTTGAGTATCATTACCAAATCTTATGATCCTTGTTCTATGCAAGAAAGAAAGGGGTGTTAGTGCCAATCTTGCCTCCTAACAAGTATTCACTTTGCTTAAGTGAATTCACTCTTGTATTTTAAGTACCCACAATTATCCTATGGACTATACTATCCTATGTCTAGGACTTAGCATGGTTTTCACAAAGTTTTCTTTATGTAAAACACTCACCCATATTAGTTCTTGAGTTCTTAATTGTAAGCCATTTCTGGTCATTTACAAATCTACTTATTCTAAGTGATCAAGTTCAAAATAAGTTTTGAAAAGATTATCAAGCAAGAACTAAAGTACAAACATACATACATACATCATACTTACTTAAAAGCTCATTAAATGATTAGAACATTCCAACTAAGAAAGGTTTAGCTAACAAGAGACATTGCAAGATATATATAAACCTGAATAGACCATGTTTATATATATAGAAATCACAAAAGAGAAACAACAAGAGTATAGTTACAAATGTTGAAAACCTTTGTATGAAGTCTTCTAGCAATGCACTAGCATTACTCCTTAGCACTATACAAACACTATGAAAATGAGTTAAGGAGGAATTATGAATTCCTTCCTCTTCCTCTAAAAATATAAAAACTAACTATGTATATTGAAATTTTGATCTAACTTATGGATTGTGATATATTTCCAAATGAAGATGTGAGGTCCTTTTATAGCCTTCAAGTGAGGTGCTTCCTTCCTTCATGTTGAAGTCATCTTGAGTGGATCATAGCTGTAGTTGCTTTCCAGAGGTTTATCCATGTTGAAATCTTTGACTTAAGCACATAGGGCGGTTCCATGGTGATAGAACAAGTGTCCCTATGTTGGTGACTCTTCAAAGCTATGCCTATAGCTATGTGTGAATGGTAGGCGCCTACTATACAAGGTTGGATGGCATCAGAGAACCAAGCAGGAGGTCATCACTTTGCATGTGGATGCATATGAAACAAGCTGCTTATTCACCAAGTAGTGCGCTTTTGATGCGAGGATCGGTCAGAGAGCATTGATGCATGAAAGATTGAGACTAGCATCTGAACAAAACATCAAACATACCACAATATATCCAAAATGGCCTAATAATAACTATAACCATTCAAATCACTCAAGATATCATATATCACACTAAATACTATATAAACTCTTTATTATTACTTAAAAGAGAGCAAATACTAAGTTTAAACATATGAAATACTCTATATAAAATAGAGTTATCATGTGGCGCCTGTGTCTGTGTTAGTGTGGCTGGGTGGGCGTGAACAGGAGCAGGGGCGCCAAAGTGCAGGGAACTTGGCGCCTGTGCATGCAGCAAAGTCTTCTTTGGGTTGGCTGTGCAGGAGCAGCGATGGAAGGGCGCCATTTTGGCTGCCCCAGCGCTGGTGGCGCTGTGTGTGCGAGAATGTGCACGCAGGTGTGGTGTTGCGCGAGGCGCCATTTGGCGCCCCAAGTGCGCTAGTGTCTTTGGTGAGTGTGTGTGTGCGTGGTGCGCGAGCGCGAGGGCGCCATTTTGGCTGCCCCAATGCGCCTGGTGGTGCGCTGGTGTCTAGTGATGGGCGCCAATTTTGGCAGCCCAAGGCGCAACTTGGCGCCGGGTCTAGGCGTGGGTTCAAAACAGTCCCTAGGTGCCCAATTAATCCTTATGGCGTCAAAATAGTCCTTAGGTGTCAGATTGGTCCCCGAGGTGTCAAAATAGTCCTTAGGTGTCAGAATGGTCCCCGAGGTGTCAATTTAGTCCTTAAGTGTTAAAATGGTCCTAATGGTGTCAATTTGGTCCTTAGGTGTTAAAATGGTCCCTGGGGGTGGAATAGGTCCCTATGAGGTGTTTGGTCCCTAGGTGTGGGTTTAGTCCCGGGCGTTGGCTTTAGTCCTTAGGATGACTTTAGTCCTGTGGTGTGGAAATACTTAGTGGTGTCCTTTTAGTCCCCGTAGGAGTATTAATTATGGTGTTATAAAATAAATGGTGAGTATGGTGATGAGAGGTCTATGACTCTCCTTGGTGATTTGGTGAACATACCTATAATTATTGGTGAGCATGTTATTGCTATATTTTGGTGTTTTGGTGTTTTCTGGTGCATAGTCATGGTGTCGCATAATCATATGCATCTTTGGTGAATAGGCCTCGGCCTCTTAAAATATTTTGGTGTTTGGTGAATGCCCTCAAGGCAATTTTGGTGATGGATCCACATGCATATGCCCAGTGGAGTTTTGGGTTGCATTTCATACATTGCATACATGTTCTGGTGGTTGATTGTGCCTTCATAATTCTTGGTGAACTGTAATTTCTTGGTGAACTGTAATTCCTGGTGTGGCTATATTGGTAGTATATTTGAACTGTCTGTATGTTTGGTGTGCCTAGTTCACTGTGTTTCCTGTTTTATTTATTATTATCTATGCATTGAGACTCACCCTACTGCGTCGTGTTGCCTCGTATGTCGGCAACCTGCAGGTGACAGTGACTGAAGGTGACTAGAGATCCTTCGTGTTTGGTCGAGTCGCTCTGATACGTAGCACCGGGGGATATTTAGTTGTTATTCTTTTTACATTTCGAACTATTGTTTAAGTTGTTATTTTTCCACGGCTGTAATAATTTTCCCAGATATTATTTGGTGCTATGTATCCTGTCTTTTGGAGTTTTATTCCAATTAAATGTTTTGGAGTTTTGTTTAAGGCGTTTTGTTTAAATGTGGCACCCTCGGGTGGCTGCACTGAAAATTTTATGCACTCTGATTTTTCAAAATAATTCAAATAGTAGTTATGGTAGAAGGGGGTGTTACAATATTGAGAAGAGTAAAACTCCCATGACAACTGTTTTAATATTGTCCGAAATCTAGTTATAAACACCTCTTACATGTTTTATTTTATATTTTGCTCAAAAAGATGTTTTATATGAACATATTTAACCTTCTTTTATTAATAATTTAATAAAGCAAAATTATACGTGCATTGAAATAATACGTCTTTAAACAATATATACTTTTTAAAATATTTTTTCAAAAATATATTCAATTTTGCTTAATAAACACATTTGATTTTTTTAATAATTATATAGTTTAAAAGTAATTTAGGGATATTCTAAAGAGTTCAAAATGTAATTTTTTTTATAGATGTGATAATCATTTAAAATAAATGTGTTTTTCTTAACTACTTTAATTTGTGTTGTTGAGATAAATTTATTTATCTTAGAGATTACTAGGTGAATGCCCGTGCGATGCACGGGTTGTTATATTTTTTTTATTTAATTTAATAAAGTTTATATATTAAAACATATAATATGTTTATATAGATTATGTATACGTATATTAAAAATATAGTATTATGTACTGGCAATTTATATATAAAATTATTCATTTTAATTAGGCAACATTCTTATTTAGTGTATGAAGTTTTTGATATAATTAATTGACAAAATTTTTAATGAGATTAATTTTTGAAATAAAGTTTTACAAAAGTTAGAAACTTCATTAATACTGTAATATGAAAAAAATTCGATATATATATATATATATATATTTTGAAGCAAATTTTTTATATAATTCTTTAAAATATTAGAATGTCAAATGTATAAAATAATTTATATTTTATTAGAATGCTCGTATGCGATGCACGGGTTGTTAAAATATTTTAAATTTAATTTTTTTAAAAAAATTTGTATAAAAAATATTAAATAAAATACAAATCATGTTTATATATATATATATATATATATATATATATATATATATATATATATATATATTTTAAATATTTTATATCAAATATGAATTTTAGATGTTTTCTTATATAGTGTATGTGTTTTGTAACATAAATATATGGTAATAATTTAATAAATTAATTGTTTTTAATATTATTTTATTAAAGTAAATGATAAAAATGAATAATTTTTAAGAATATCATTTTATGTAGTGTAATAAATTAATATTTATAAATTTTCTTAATACTTTCTGTTTAAATATGAAAAAGCTTGAAAAGTTAACTACTATATTTTTTATAGCTAATAGGAAAAGTAAAAACTTAGTCATTAGTGAATAGTGAGTATATTAGTAACTTATAAGCTAAAATTAAAGTTAGTGCAAATCTATATATCTATATATTAAAGGAAACCCCAATGGAGTCTCCTTAAAGTTTCTCAATATTTTTAACTATATTAAGCATTTTTATTTAGTTTTAACCATTTTGTTGATACAACCATTCTAACTAAAGTTTAGAACAATTTGATATTTGTGTATCAATCTAATTCACGTGTTTATTTCTCTTTTGATTGAAGTTATACAATATAAGAATAACTTTTGAATAAGTGATAGACTTTATAGTGCCTTATTGATAGTCTATGATTCATACACTCACTTTAAAATAATAATAAAAACTTTTAGGTATCAAAGGAATTTCAAGTAGTTTTCCATCCCTTGATTATACGCTCTAATATTTCTCTATACACACTATGCATCTTCCCGTGTTAGCACTTGTTTCTAATGCTCACATGCACATCTTGTTGTTTGTTCTAATTTTTTTGCAAAATCACTTCTCTCACTATTTAATATATAGTTGTGTCATATCATAACCGATTAAAACTATACATCTTTCACTTTTATTTTAGTAACTCATGAATTTATTGGCAACTAAGGAATGATTCATATGAAACTCCACTTTCAATGCATAATAGTTACACCAAAAAGAATTTCAAAGGCCAATTAAAATATATTATTCATTTGCACTCTCATACTAAACTAAACAATTTTTCCAAATAATTATATATATTAAATAAGCTATTCAAATTTTTCCAATTTTTGTTTGGTACGTGAGAGCTATTCAATTTTTTTGGTTTTATCACATAATTATATAATAAATAATACATATATATATATATATATAAATATAAAGAAACATTATTCTTAACTTTTCCATTAAACACACATTTTGTAAATATTCCAGCAATTAAAATATGTTTTATATATATAAATATATATATATATATATATATATATATATATATATATATATATATATATATATATATATATATATATATATATATGTATGAGCTAATATTATAATGTGTTGGATTTTTAAATTTTAGCACATTTTTTTATGTGGAGGCTCTATCGAGGATTCCTTTACATATATGTGGGGGCTCCATTGGAGACTCATATACAAATATAGATGTGTGTGTGTGTGTATAGAGAGAAAAAAGAGAGATAAAATTCACAACAAAGATATCAATTACACTTCCATCTTTCAATCAAGAAGGTTTCGATTAATAGTTGAAGATATACTCCAATCCAAGAAGAGATAGTTGTTTTGTTTACACACTATATGAATACATTAAACTTGGAACCTATAACAAACTTAAGACTATCAACAATCCATAAAAGCTTAAGAATAAAAAACAAATTTACACAATATTTTTTGGAATTCCAACTACTACAATGGGTTTCTTCAACCTTGAATATTAGTGATGTAAAAACTACAAATTTACAAAAGTGATGTAACAACCAAACAAAAGTCCCATGAAAAATGAAAAAATATGTGGTGAGGTGACCTCTCTTCTTAGGTATTTATAGTATTTCTTAAAGAAGACTTAAAGTGAAAGAAAATGAAAAGATTGTAACTACATCTCTATTAAAAACCAACTATAATAATTAGTACTAATCATAATAATAATTTAGAGACACCAAAAGGCTACCAAGAGAGAAAAAAATTTAAATTAAAAAAAAGGAAAACTCACAATAAAATATAAGAGAAGTATTAAAATAAAACTTAAACTAATAGCCCAAACTTATTCTCACGTAACTAACTCTTAGATTTTTTTCCTTTCTGAAAATAAAACCTAAAAATACACTAAATATAAATATATATATATATATATATATATAAATAGAGAAAAAAAATGAGTACCATTCTAAATATATTATTGAGTAAGTTATCCAAGCTTAATGCTCCACTAAATCATCATTTAATAAGTTAGTGTATATGTCTTTTCACTATGTCTAATTAATAGGTAAAAGAAAAGTCTTCTTTATGTCTAAATTAAAAATAAACATTTTAATACACAAAAATCTTGAGATTCAATGTGGAGGCTCCATTGGGGATTCCTTTACATAGATAGATAAACCAAAGTTTTATTTAGGTGTAGATTATAATTAAATATTTTAATACATAAAAATTATTGAGAAAAAAAATTGTGGAGGTTCCATTGGGATTCCTTTACATAGATAGATAGATAGATAGATAGATAGATAGATAGATAGATAGATAGATAGTGGGTCAGTAAAATGAATTGAAAAAATATTGTCATATTTTTGGTAAAGTGAGTTTTCATTTTAAATATTGGATTGGATGTCATGATAGGTTTAGTGGATATTTAATTAAGGAAAAAAGAATGTTGAGATATAAGTTGAAAATTAAATGAAGATGATGTGGAGCATCCTAGAGCTTGGAAAAAAGCTTCCTTTAGAGATTTATATAGATGATATTGTTGGGAAAAATTACTTATTCCAGCGACGTGTAAATGTCTTTGTCAAAACTCTTTTCCGCAACAACTTCATTCTCTTTGAAAAATAATTGTTGACATATGCGTGTACACTATTTGTCCCAACATATGACAAAGTGGTTGGCATATGTAGATAACCTTTTGCAGCGACATAAGATATTGCTTACAAATATATATACATTTGCCAATAACTAATTTTGTTGTTGGTAAATTAGTTATGATATTCCCAACAACTTTGGTCATTATTGGGATATATCTATTTTTGTCAGTTATAACGATGTTGTTGAGAAAAGATTTTCTTATCCCAACAACTAGTAAACATTGTTGACACATACAATTTTTTGCCAACACCTCTGTTGTTGCTGAGAAAAAGTCGCTGCAAAAGTTATTTATTCTTGTAGTGTGAGTTTAGTGTGTAGTTCGTTAACACGTGACGATGTTATACGTCGAACGAATAATTTAGGCTAAAAAAATGGTTTTCGAGCAACCTACTCCGATTCTAACAGGACAACGGGTTCAAAATCCCAAATTCCATTGGTTATTTTTTTTATTAATTTTTAAATTTTTTTCATAGTCTCCAAAAAATCTAAAAAAAATTGCATAGCCGTAATTTGGTTTTGTTAGATTTTTAGTGGTGTTTTTACAATTTTTTGATTAGTTTGACTCTTTGACGGATTTTTAGTAGCCTTTTTATAACCTTTTTTTTTAAAAATTAAATAAAAACAATTTTTTTAAATAACAAATCGTATATACCAAATGTGGTGGTATATACGACTTGTAAAATTACAAAATCGTATATACCCCCACAAATACATATATACGATTTGTTTTTTTAAAAAAGTCGTATATACGTATTTGTGGGGGTATATACGATTTTGTAATTTTACAAGTCGTATATACCACCATATTTGGTATATACGATTGGTTTATTTTTTATTTTTTAAAAAAGCCTTTTTAGGGGTATTTTGGGGTTTTCAGTTTTGTGGGGGGTAGGGGGGATATTGGTGGGGTTAAAAAAACCCTAATCATTTCATACCGTTGGGCTTCAATCGCAAACTATGACTTTTACTTTTCCCACACCCTATCCTACTCCAAACACATCCCCTCACCCTACACATTTACCAAACTAACCCCACTTACAATTCAATTTCCCTCTACCCCTCTCCTCTTCTTCTCCAACAACAAACCTCCTCTCTCCCAACACCCAAACCTCCCCTCTCCACTCCAAAACCCACCCATCCTCACCTTCATCATTCACTCCCATTTAACTACCCAACATTTGCAACTAGCTCAAGGTAATAACCCTACCAAACATTTTTTTTTCTCAAAAAGCGCTCGCTCGAATTCGAGCAGTCGTTCGAACATGTTCGCATGAACATGTTCGAGCAGTGTTAACGGGGTGTGAATTTGATTTGTTCGAATGGTGTTGCGTTCGTGTGGTATTCGCAAATCTAGTGCAAGTATACACGTCGTACAAGTAATAAAGTGAATATAAGTAAGAGATCGTTCCCACGAGGATTGGTTGTACTTTCAAAGTTCAAGTCTTAAAAACACAAGTGAAACAAGTAACAAATCGGCACTAAAAGTTGGTGTTAAAACTAGGAACATAAATAAAACAAGTAAATAAGATAGTGGTTGTGAATATGGATGAGAATGAGTTGGATTGTTGCATGCAAGTAAATCCTCTCTAGTCAGACGTTATAACGTTTACACGTTATTACATACAAATGTTATTCTGTATAGATGTTACCACGTCTGAACGCTGTTGCAAAAAAGTTGTGCTTTTCAGCACAAAACGTCTGTTGCGCCCGAAAAAGTCCCTGAGGGGTTTTTCTTCATTTACAACGTTTTAAAACAATGAAGTCGCCACCAATATTTTTTATAAGGAAAATATTGAAAAAACCTTTTTTGGAGGCGGATGGTCTTTTGGGAAACCGTAAGATTTGGGTTCGAAATTCGGTTAGGCATGGGAAGGTATTAGCACCCCACACCTCCTTTCTACTGAAAGGGAACCTTTAATTAATTGTGTGGTTTTAAGTGTTGACTTGAAAAATACTTAAATTTGCCTCTTGGTTGAAAAGACTTAATGAATTTTTTATTTGCGGCGCTTGACGAGAGTTAGCCGCTTTTGTTTTCTTTGAAAGGAAAAATGTTTTTAGTTTATTGTGCTTGACGGAGGGGATCCGCTCCTACGTATCTCCAGGTGCGATGGAGAATTCAAAGCTACGTAGTTCTAGGTTTTTGGTTTTATTTTGTTTAATTGTGAAATTGAGCTTTCGTGATGATCAATTGAGCGAAGGCTCCAAGTGACCACCATTAGTGCTCCATTGTTAATGATCATGCAAGCAAAGGCTTCGCAAGACCACTAACAAAGTTTTTCGATTTATGTAAAGTCTTTAGAAAAATTAGGCGTTCATGATGATCAATTGAGCAAAGGCTCCAAGTGGTCACCACTAGTTCCTCATTGTTAATGATTATGCAAGCAGAGGCTTCGCAAAACCATTAACAAAGTTTTTTTGATTTATTGAAAGTTTTTAGAAAAATTAGGCATTCATGATGATCAATTGAGCAAAGGCTCCAAGTGATCACTACTAATTCCTCATTGTTGATGATTATGCAAGCGGAGAGGCTTCATGAAACCATTAACAAAGTTTTTGATTTATTGAAAGTTTTTAGAAAAATTAGGCATTCATGATGATCAATTGAGCAAAGGCTCCAAGTGATCACCACTAGTTCCTCCTTGTTAATGATTATGCAAGCAGAGGCTTCGCAAAACCATTAACAAAGTTTTTTGATTTATTGAAAGTTTTTTAGAAAAATTAGGCATTCATGATGATCAATTGAGCAAAGGCTCCAAGTGATCACCACTAGTTCCTCATTGTTAATGGTTATGCAAGCAAAGGCTTATAAGACCATTAACAAGGTTTGATTTATGAGAAATTATTTGAGTTGAAAAAGAACTAAAACGAGAAAAAGGTGAAAATTGCGAAATGGGGGTGTTATTAGTTACAGGGGGGTTGTGTAACTGAACAGGGGGTGTAAACAGCAAGCCCAGTTCGCATAGGAGGGCCCAGTATGCGAAACTGGGCTTGAGTGAGAGTGGGAGCGCATGCGTGAATTAGGGGGTGGGGGTTTGCAATCAGATAAAATAAAAAAGAACAAGAGAAACAAAAAAAAAGATATAATAAGCCCACATAAAAAAAAACTAAACCTAATTCATCCCCTCCCTTCCTTCCTTCGTTCCAGCGGCGCCGTGAGAGAGGGGGAGAGATTCCCGGCGAAATCCTCGCCGGTTTCCACGGGGAGAGAGAGGTTACGGTGAGAGGGGGAAAACGCAGGAGATAGAAACGAGAGAGGGGAAGAACGCAGGAGCCCGCGACGGTGGGGGAGGAAGCCTCGTCGGAGTTCACGAGAGGCTCGCCATGGAAGACGAAGCCGCGGCGGCGCTCCTCGCCGAGGACTGATCCTGGTTCGCCGTTTTGATTTCTTCTCGTTGTTGGCCTTCTTTTCCTTTGATTCCTCTCTCTCCTTCTCCATTTATTTCGGTTTCTGGTTTGTTTTTGTTTGGTAGGTTGGATGACGATTTATGGTGATTGGAGGGCGAGTTGTGGTGGCTGTTTGGGGAGATGGAGATGGTGGTTCAGTTTGTGGGTGGCTGATGGTGGTTCAGTTTGTGGGTGGCTGATGGTGGCTGTGTTTGTGGGTGGCTGGTTGCTGTTGATGATTGTTGTTCGTGGTGTGTGGTGAGGGGACACGACTGAGAGGGGAAAAAATGAGGGTGGTTGGTGGTGGTTTTGTGGGTGGTCTGTGGTGGTTTCCTCTTCCCCTCCCATTTTTTGACAGATCTGTCTTCTTTATTTTTCAAGGCTGCTGTGTTTGGACCATTAGGGTTTTCAGAGTGAACCCTAATTTTCTGTATGACGACTTTCTCGAATTTTTGTGTTCCCCCCTTTTGACTGTGATTGTATTGTTTATTTATACTAATATTCTAGGTTTAGCAATTAATTATCGTTTAATGGGCTTTGGCTGTTTTTTAGGTTTGAAGTGGAGCGGACCAAGCCCAGCTATTTGGAGAGCATTTCTTTGGAACCCCAGATTTGTCTTTCTTCTTTGTCTTCTCATTATTTATTATTTTTTTTATATTATTTTTTTTATGTAATTTTTGGATTTAATTATTTTTGTACATGTTATTATTTTTTTGTATTTTTCTGACATTTGGACATTTGGACTCTCCTAAGTTGTACTAAAAATTAAATAGATTTTTTTTTGACATTTTTGGATTATATAACACTTTTAAATAGAATTTTTGAAATCTTAGACTACATACATATGCTCAAAATAAATTAACTGCACAAAATAGAAATAATAATAATAAAAAGAGTCCGCCAAACACAAAGACGAGCGAAGCGGGCGGACTAGACGAATACGCTAAAACGAGACTCAAATAGAAGAAATGAGCTCATTAACTAAAAACACTACTTATGTACGACTAAACCCAAATACGAAGATTAAATTGAAGAACGCACGAAAAGATTGGTCATTCGTGTGCCTGCTTAATTTAAACAGCGGTATTTCGATTTAGTTGAGCTCGATGATTGAAATTGGCTCACGTTAAAGGACGGACAAAATTGGGGTATTACAGCTGCCCCTCTTTATTTCGCATTTCGCCAAAAAATATGAATTGGCCTTTTCATATTTGTTGGTGAAATGGAAATAAAGATATAGAAATAATACTAATTTTGTCCGCTTCAGAAAAGTTCAAATCTTTTTGTTATTTTCCTTTTGAAAGAGGAGGTTAACACTTGTCGCATTAACGGGAAAGCAATAAATTGGGAAAAGCGGTAAATTGAGGAATTCGGAGGTTGCCTAAAAACCTTTTAACGGACTCTTGTCGAGTCCGAGCTCTGGGGTGGCCTTTTCGAGCGGCCGATCAATATCAAGTCCGGAACTGATTTGATCAATGGATTTACGTTGTGCCTTAGGTGACACAACTAACCCGGCGACTTAACGAAGTCGATGGATCCATCGCGTGCTCGCATACGATGTTGTGATCTGTGGAAGGAGTTCACTAACTCTCGAAGGAGTTCACTAACTCGGGTTGATGGAGTTTACGAACTCTAGATTGATGGAGTTTACTGACGAACTCGGGGTGGCCTTTTCGAGCGGCCGATCAACATCGTGTCGGGGCGATTTGATCAATGGATTTACTGCCGTGCCTTAGGTGACACAACTAATCCGAAGGACTTAACGGTCGATGGATCCATCGCGTGCTCGTACGATGTTGTTGTGATCTGTGGAAGGAGTTCACTAACTCTGTGGGAGTTCACTAACTCGGGTTGATGGAGTTTACTGAACTCTGTCTTTGATGGAGTTCTGAACTCTGTCTTTGATGGAGTTCTACGAACTCTGTCTTTGATGGAGTTTACTGAACTCGTGGCTTGATGGTGATTTTCTAAAATGGGATTTTTGGGACTCTCGGTCCGAAGTAACTTTTCTCTTGAATGGTGCGTGAAATGCATGCGCTTGGGTATTTGGGTGCACATGGATGCAATGATTTGATTTTGGTGGGATGCTTCTTCAGTTTGATTTTTCATCCTCTTTTTTCTTTTGTTATTCTTTCGCTCATTTGAGATGCGAATTTAAGAGTGTAATGCACTACTGTTTGATGCCATGGAGTGATGAATGATATGGATGATATGAGAATGATGAATGATATGAAGATGTTGTGTTCTTTTGTGTTTGCTTCTTCTTTGTAGTTTATGAGATGCAAATATCAACATAATGCTTTGATGTTTGAATGCAAGTGTATGCGGTGATTGATGCTTTGATGAATGGAATGCTCCTATTCTAACTTCTGTTTGTTTCTTTTTTGCTTCTGCAATGCTCTGATGTTTGATGCAATGATTTTTTCTTTTATGGACATGCTAGCATAAATGTGATGCCAATGCAATGAAAAGATTTCTGCTTTTTCTTCTTTACTATTTTCCTCTATGAAATGCAAGTATTAGTATGATGCAACTGACGCGTGGACCGTTTTTGCTTTTGCTATGTGATGAATGCACAAAATGTGAAGATGCAAATGTAATGCTTTGATGCATATGCCATAATGAATAGATTGAAATGCCTAGATGCATGAGGTGTACATTTTGTGATGATGAGATGTGAGACTTTGGATGCAAGGAATTGAGATGATTATTGACCATTCTTTGAAAAATTGCATTTGATTCAAACTCGTGTTCTCAAGGTTTTTATTTACAAACAATCTCACTTGTTTTCTCTTTCTTTCCATGATGATTTGCATTTTAGATATCACGTAAACAACTTGTGTTCTCTCTTCTTGAAGCATCGTCTAGTAAGCATGCATAGGAGTGCAAATGTGAATGAATGAGTCAGCTAGCTTGGCATTGGTTTAGGGCATGGACATTTATGGCAAGTGAAGGAATGACAGACATGGTTATTGCCGAAGCTCATGAGGGATCAAGAGATACAATATTGCCCCAATTCATGTCTTTGATGAGTGAATAGCTTGCCCTGTCTAGTGGTGACAACAATTAGGGGTGTAGAAGATGATGAATTGGGAATGCTTCGGCTTTTGAAATGAAGGGTGGAGCAGAAGAGATTTTGTCTTAACCCATAAAGTTTGATGTTGCCCCAGTCATAACAAGGACAAAGCTGCCCCAATTAGAACGATAATGCCTCGTTTAGGATAGTGAGTTGAGAAATTGCTCGGTGAGGTTTTATAGGAATGAATGAGGTGAAGGAATGGGAGCACTTGCCCCACTCTCGAATGACATTTCAAACGGTTTCTTTGAGTGAGGTTGTGAAAGGTGTCAGAGTTATGGTGATGGTTATGAACTGAGGGTGATATATGAATGGGGTGGGCAATGAACAAACCTCCCCAAAGTCGAGCGGAGTGAGAGGTGAAGGGAATGCCCCCTAGTACACACTTTTGGTTCTCTTTAAGAACAACTCAAATGCAATGAAAGTTTTGACTTTTTAGTATGAGGAGAGGCTCCACTTGGTGACCACTAAACCTTGTTTTAATGCAACATGAATGCATCTTGGAGTGCAAGTCCTTCTTTTTTTTATTGTTTGTTTTTTTGTTTTTTTTTTTTTGAGCAGCTTTCTTCTTTCTGCTTGTTTGTTTTTTCTTTTTGAGCAAACACGTCGTAAATGGATAAACTTATTTGTCCTAAGATTAAAACTTGAGAAAACGAAAGCAATTAGTCATTGATCGGAATGGTCTTTTTAGGGTTGTGACGTGGAGAAGGGGATGATTGAGCTTAATGAAGTGTTTGGAGTTGATGGGGAGGATGGGTCTTGTTCGGTGTTGACCGATGGTCGATGGTTTATGAAGGAAATGATTATTAGGTTTGATGAGGTGTTTGAAGGTTTTATGAAAGAAGAGATGGTTAAACCCAATGAATTGAGGGTCTTTTTTGAAAGGGGAAATTATTGAACCCATTGAATTTGAGGGCCTTTTTGGAAGGGGAGCTCTTATGCTTCATGACAAAATATATTGACTCTTAATTTATACTCCCTTTGTCTTCCTTTCTTTGTTTTGGGATTTCTCCTTTTTGAAACTTTGTTACTCCCTTCTTTTGTGAATTTTCTTTCCTTTTGTCTAGGGTGAAAATGATATACCATCTTTGATGTGGAATTAACCCTTGTCTATGGTGATGGAGATATCTTGGGCTTTTCTTGGCTTAAGATGGGTAACAAAGGGTATTTTTGTGACTTTGAATCTTTGGCTTAAGAGGGGTAGGAAATGGACTTTTTTGGGATTTTAGGTTTTTGAGGGTATGGAGAGATGACCAAACTTCATTTCAAATCCCGATTGCTTATTTCTGTAAGACTTAACTTTAGGACAATAATTTATCTACCTTCATGTGTTTGCTCTTTTTTCCTTTTTTTTTGTGTGTGCCCTAATTTTTGCTGGACATTTCTTTGCGAGTTTTCAATCCACCAGGCGCTTTTTTTAGCCTAGGCTGCCCTTTGCGGGTTTTCAACCTAGCGAGCTTATTTTATCTTTTTTTATTTATTATATACCTTTTTTAGAAAGACTTGCACTAATGGAATATGATACTGACAAGGAAAATTAGTGACCACAGAATTGCCCCAGCATGGAGGATTTAAAGTATTAACGAGAATGAACCAAAAAGTCAAGTATGCACTGATGGGAGAGAATATGCGCTTTATGGGTGGACGGGGCGGGATTTAGGCTTGGATGGGGAATGATGACAAATGAAGGAAATTGACTGACTCAAACAAGAGAAACTGCACATGACATGCATACTTACTAGAAGAACGCTTCACAGAGAGTTAACATTGGTTAAAACATGATATAAAAACTTTTTGATGAACTGTTTCAGTCTTTTAACATGGAATGGATGAGATGCAATGCTTCTTTTCAAAGAAATACAAATGAGATATTGATGTGAAAAAACTGAGGGCCTTAAAACACCTTGAGTTTGCAAATGAGTGAGGGTAAACTTTTCCAAAAAGGAAGATTACTTTGTAAGGACATCTCGTCTCTCATCACAACATTTTTGTTGTATGCAATGCATGGATGAAAACATTATGATGCATACATGATGACAATGGAATGCATGAATGCATGTTCACTTGAAAAGTGTGATTATTCTAAAAGTTTTTTATTTTTTATTTTTTTATGCAAGACGAAATATGGAATGCCAATGCATTTTTGGATGATGAATGATGCAAGAATGATGCTTCTTTTCAAAATGATTTTTATAGGGGCAAGACAAGATATGAAATGCCGATGCCCCCTTTTCTTTTGAATGATGAAAGATGCAAGAATGGTGATATGAGGCAACTGATTGTCGTTACCACGAGTAACTTTGCATGAAACATTGAGTGGATCGACCCAATACTTCACACAATATCTTTGAAACGTTTAAACAATTAGTTGACTCAACTTAATTTCCTACTTGAAAATAAAACACGTGTGGTCGGGTCAAAGTGCCCCGATATCGTAGAGTAACATCTCAAATTTGTAGTCGACAAACAAATTTGAGATATTACCCTCCGTCGTTCAAAGGTGCACTTCTACCCATTAAGCCATCACATGAGGAAATTTTCTTTGTTTCGAAAAAGGATGCATGCGAGGAGAAATGATGTATTCGAACAAAGTGATGAGGATAATGAAATGATGCATGAATGCTATATTTTGAATGAATTTGATGATGATTTTTGTTCATGATTATGAATGAGATGCTTATGCAATGCGGATGATGATTGCTTATGGTTTTCATTTTTCTTATGTAATGAAAATGAAATGTGTGATGCTTACAATTACTTTCCTAATGTATGAGAGATATTGAATGGAGATGCATATGAAATGAGGCGTTAATGTTTATTTTTTCATGATGTGTGAAAAATGAAAACAATAATGCATGAGACAGCGCCCAAATAAGACACAAACCTTAATGATATAGAGAAAAATGCATGTATGAATTTTATCGAGTTTTTGTTTTATGCAATGCAAATGATGATGTATGCATGATGATGATGCTCTATGCAAGATAAATGAAAGAGGTTTTATTGGCAATGATTCAAGTTTTTTTTTTGGAAGATGCGGGTCGTACGTGACTTCATATGGACCTAGTAAGGGAAAGGCTACAACGGCAACTCTTTCTCTCTTTTTTTGAAAAGGGTGAACCACATGTTGCCCCGTACGGACCGGCAAAAGAAAGGCTGCAACGACAGCCCTTTCTCTATTTTCTCTTCTTTTTTTTTTTTTTTTTTTTTGAAAAATCTCCTTCTCCTTTTTTGAAAACATGCCTAGATTACAATGCAACACACAATTTGGTATGCCCCTTGTGTCCTAAGAAGGGTGGGAATCCTAGGGTCTAAAGTCGACGAAAAGGGTAATCCTCCCATGTAGGTTCTAATCACTTCCTCACAATGGCAACCAAGAGCTAAAGTCTCTCTCATGATGACACCCACAATCGTAGAAAGCTACCGAGTGTGAGGCATCATGACAAAGCGCACTCTTGGGCGGAACTTTCATGAGAGCCATACAGACAAAGGTCTACGAATGGCAGTCACTAATTGTTCCCACTCTCCTAGGTTTTTGTTCAGACCTTGGGTTTTAGGCCCCCACTCAATGCTCACAAATATAGGGTGTGAAGTGTGTGTTGAGGGCACGATACCTAGAAATAACTACCATTCCCCACCTGCAAATGAAAACCCAGAACAGTCCAGACAAAAGCAAACAATAACATGTTGTCTACCCTAGGGTTCAATATCAAATAAGCTAGCTTAGGGTTTCAACAACAATCAAATGCATTGCTTACCTCAAGAAAGGGAGCCGAGAAGAGGGGATCATGATAGCATTGGGGAGAAATGCATGAGCTTACATTGAAGAAAGGGAGCAAAGAAGAAGGGAACATGATTGGGATTGGGGAAATGCATGAGGGCACTAAGAACATAAGCAAAAAGGAGGGAGGAAAAACAAACCTGGAAGAAGAGAAAACAAATGCACCTGCATACAACATGATAAGAAAGAAAAGGAAACCGAAAGAGATAGAGGCAGACAAGGTATCCAAATCAAATCACAAACCACACATTTAATTAATTAAGCTTGACCCACTTAGAAAAGGAAAAGTCCCGATGAAGTCGCGGTGGTGCGCGCGAAAAAGTCCCCGAGGGTTTTTCTTCGTTTACAACGTTTTAAAACAATGAAGTCGCCACCAATATTTTTATAAGGAAAATATTGAAAAAACCTTTTGGAGGCGGATGGTCTTTTGGGAAAGCTGGAAGATTTGGGTTCGGAATTCGGTTAGGCATGGGAAGGTATTAGCACCCCACACCTCCTTTCTACTGAAAGGAACCTTTAATTAATTGTGTGGTTTTAAGTGTTGACTTGAAAAATACTTAAATTTGCCTCTTGGTTGAAAAGACTTAATGAATTTTTATTTGCGCGCTTGACGAGAGTTAGCGCTTTTGTTTTCTTTGAAAGGAAAAATGTTTTTAGTTTATTGTGCTTGACGAAGGGGATCCGCTCCCTACGTATCTCGAGTGCGATGGAGAATTCAAAGCTACGTAGTTCTAGGTTTTTGGTTTTATTTTGTTTAATTGTGAAATTGAGCTTTCGTGATGATCAATTGAGCGAAGGCTCCAAGTGACCACCATTAGTGCTCCATTGTTAATGATCATGCAAGCAAAGGCTTCGCAAGACCACTAACAAAGTTTTTCGATTTATGTAAAGTCTTTAGAAAAATTAGGCGTTCATGATGATCAATTGAGCAAAGGCTCCAAGTGGTCACCACTAGTTCCTCATTGTTAATGATTATGCAAGCGGAGGCTTCATGAAACCATTAACAAAGTTTTTTGATTTATTGAAAGTTTTTAGAAAAATTAGGCATTCATGATGATCAATTGAGCAAAGGCTCCAAGTGATCACTACTAATTCCTCATTGTTGATGATTATGCAAGCAGAGGCTTCGCAAAACCATTAACAAAGTTTTTTTTGATTTATTGAAAGTTTTTAGAAAAATTAGGCATTCATGATGATCAATTGAGCAAAGGCTCCAAGTGATCACCACTAGTTCCTCATTGTTAATGATTATGCAAGCGGAGGCTTCGAAAACCATTAACAAAGTTTTTTGATTTATTGAAAGTTTTTTAGAAAAATTAGGCATTCATGATGATCAATTGAGCAAAGGCTCCAAGTGATCACCACTAGTTCCTCATTGTTAATGATTATGCAAGCAAAGGCTTCGCAAGACCATTAACAAGGTTTGATTTATGAGAAATTATTTGAGTTGAAAAAGAACTAAAACGAGAAAAAGGTGAAAATTGCGAAATGGGGTGTTATTAGTTCTGGGGTTGTGTAACTGAGCGAGGGGTGTAAGCAACAAGCCCGGTTCGCATAGGAGAGGCCCAAAGTATCTGGCCCGGGCTTGAGTGAAGTGGGAGCGCATGCGTGAATTAGGGGTGGGGTTTGCAATCAGATAAAATAAAAAAGAACAAGAGAAACAAAAAAAAAAAAAAAGCGATATAATAAGCCCACATAAAAAAACTAAACCTAATTCATCCCTCCCTTCCTTCCTTCGTTCAGTAGGCGCCGTGAGAGAGGGGAGAGATTCCGGCGAAATCCTCGCCCGGTTTCCACTGAGAGAGAGAGGTTACGGTGAGAGGGAAAACGCGGAGATAGAAGCGAGAGGAAAGAACGCGAGAGCCCGCGACGGTGGGAGGAAGCCTCGTCGGAGTTCACGAGAGGCTCGCCATGGAAGACGAAGCCGCGGCGGCGCTCCTCGCCGAGGACCGATCTGGTTCGCCGTTTTGATTTCTTCGTTGTTGGCCTTCTTTTCCTTTGATTCCTCTCTCTCTTCTCCATTTATTTCGGTTTCTGGTTTGTTTTTGTTTGGTAGGTTGGATGACGATTTATGGTGATTGGAGGCGAGTTGTGGTGGCTGTTTGGGGAGATGGAGATGGTGGTTCAGTTTGTGGGTGGCTGATGGTGGTTCAGTTTGTGGGTGGCTGATGGTGGCTGTGTTTGTGGGTGGCTGGTTGCTGTTGATGATTGTTGTTCGTGGTGTGTGGTGAGGGGACACGACTGAGAGGGGAAAAAATGAGGGTGGTTGGTGGTGGTTTTGTGGGTGGTCTGTGGTGGTTTCCTCTTCCCCTCCCATTTTTTGACAGATCTGTCTTCTTTATTTTTCAAGGCTGCTGTGTTTGGACCATTAGGGTTTTCAGAGTGAACCCTAATTTTCTGTATGACGACTTTCTCGAATTTTTGTGTTCCCCCCTTTTGACTGTGATTGTATTGTTTATTTATACTAATATTCTAGGTTTAGCAATTAATTATCGTTTAATGGGCTTTGACTGTTTTTTAGGTTTGAAGTGGAGCGGACCAAGCCCAGCTATTTGGAGAGCAGCTGCTGGAACCCCAGATTTGCTGCTGCTGTCTTCTGTTATTTATTATTTTTTTTATGTAATTTTTGGATTTAATTATTTTTGTACATGTTATTATTTTTTTGTATTTTTCTGACATTTGGACATTTGGACTCTCCTAAGTTGTACTAAAAATTAAATAGATTTTTTTTTGACATTTTTGGATTATATAACACTTTTAAATAGAATTTTTGAAATCTTAGACTACATACATATGCTCAAAATAAATTAACTGCACAAAATAGAAATAATAATAATAAAAAGAGTCTGGCCAAACACAAAGACGAAGCGGGCGGACTAGGCGAATACGCTAAAGCGAGACTCAAATAGAAGAAATGAGCTCATTAACTAAAAACACTACTTATGTACGACTAAACCCAAATACGAAGATTAAATTGAAGAACGCACGAAAAGATTGGTCATTCGCGTGCCTGCTTAATTTAAACAGCGGTATTTCGATTTAGTTGAGCTCGATGATTGAAATTGGCTCAAGTTAAAGGACGGGCAAAATTGGGGCATTACAACGTCAGAGCTTCAAGTACTAGAATGTCCTATGTCTAGGTTCTAAGTAGGCCTGCTCCTGTATTTTAAGCACCCACATCGCAATGTTCTATGAACTATTATCCGTTCTATGTCTAGACTTAGATAAAAATGCCTAAATGTCTTTAGTGCACCTTTTCGTTCATATAAATCTTTGAGTTCTTTTCATAGACCATGTCTGTACCTATGAATCTACCTATTTTAAGAGGCCATCCTCAAAACAAGTTTGGAAATATTATCATGCAAAGATTTAAAACATGTAAGCGTCAATACTTCATAACATTTAACTAGAAATTCATTACATGCAAAACAACAACCCAACTACAAAATGTTTAGCTCATGCTGAGCATCTTTACAGAAAGATAAGGAGTTAAAATCCAAATACCAAACTGTAATACCCTAATTTTGTCCGTCCCTTAACTCAAGCCAATTTCAATCATCGAACTCAACTAAATCGAAATACCGTTGTTTAAATTAAGCAGACGCGCGAATGATCAATCTTTTCGTGCGTTCTTCAATTTAATCTTCGTATTTGGGTTTAGTCGTACATAAGTAGTGTTTTTAGTTAATGAGCTCATTTCTTCTATTTGAGTCTCGTTTTAGCGTATTCGTCTAGTCTGGCCCGTTCTCGTCTTTGTGTTTGGCCAGACTCTTATTATTATTATTATTATTCTTTTTTGTGCAGTTAATTTATTTGAGAATATATATAGAGTCCAAAATGTCAAGAAATTCTATTTAGTTTTATTTACAATTTAAAAGTGTTTAATAGTCCAAAAATGTCAAAAAAATACTATTTAATTTTTAGGAGAGTCCAAATGTCCAAATGTCCAAAAAATACAAAAAATAATAACACAAAATATACAAAAATAAATAAATTTGAAAATGCAAAAAATAATAGAAAGCGTGCACAACGAATGAAGAATGACTGGGGTTCAAAGAAATTGCTCTCCAAGTCTTGGGCTTGGGTCCAGACCTGAAAAGAGTCAAAACCCAGTCAAAACAATTAATGACTAAACCTAGAATTTTAATATAAAAAGGATAGTCAACAGCAGCAGACCAGACACGAATTTCGAGGTAAGAATATCACCAAAAAAGGATTAGGGTTTTACACTAAAACCCTAATCACCTAAAGGCAACTTTTCAAGATCTGAGAAGGGAAAATAGAACAGATCCACAGGCAGTAACAAAAGTTATCAGAGGCAGTACACTAAGAGGCAATAACCAAGAATCACATTCAGATCCATTTTAATTACTCAGGAATACAGGTTTGTGGTTCCTTATACTTAAAAACCGAAATACGAGAATATGTAAGTGTAGATTTACCATGCTTTCAGTTCTGTTAACGTTCATAAACGCGTTTATATGTGGTGTTCTTCTTTTTCTGTAATCCAGATTTAGTTTTAGGGCCAAAATAGAGTAAAAATTAGATAAACTTGGACAAAATCAAGCTCAAGAACAGCCAAACCAGAATAAAAAATGGGGTAGAAAAGAATCAGACCAGAGAAAGCTCTAAAAATCAAACAGAACCAAAAAATAGAAAAAACTCACCTCCGGTGACCCTCCGGTCATCTTCTCTGGCAGAGCTCCGGCGAGACCCTACCAAACCGAAACTTCTCCCTTCCAAATCGACTTCCAGCCACCACAGAACCGAACCATCAACCACCCAAAACTGAGCCACACCCACCTCCGGTCCCTTCCCTCACCATCGCGACCACCACCGCCTTCCCACCATCGCAACCACCAACACCAACGTAAACCCAGCCATCACCGCGAACCCCCCAAACCGAAAACTACCCAAACCGAACCCAACCACCACCTTCGCACCCTTCCCTTCGCGCTCACTGTGACCCACCACCGTGACCCTCCGGTTCTGAACCACCCTTCATCGCCGCCTTCTCCCAAAACCGAACCGACCACCGCCGTGAACTTCCCCAAGCCCGAGCCACCCGTAGCCTTCCCCCTTTCTCTCTCTACTCCGCGAATCTCTCTCTCTATCCCGTAAATCTCTCTCTCTCAGCTCCGAAAATCTCTCTCTCTATTGAATACAATAAGGCTGTGTGCATTGGTAAGGAAGTAGAAGGAGGAAAGAAAAATTAGGGTTTTGTTTTAGGGTTGGCCCATTTATAGTGTCTCCAAAAATCCATTTTATTTTTTCTTTTTTTAATTTATCAGATTACTGTGTGCACCCCACTAATTCATGCGCGTAACCCTCCCCCACTTAAGCCCAGTTTCGCATACTGGGCTCCCATATCTGGCCCAGGCTTGCTTTTACACCCATTCGGTTACACAACCCCTACGACTAATAACACCCCATTTTGCAATTTTCACTTTTTCTCGTTTTAATTCTTTTTCAACTCAAATAATTTCTCAATAGATCAAAAAACTTCGTTAATGATTTTGCGAAGCCTCTGCTTGCATAAATCATTAACAATGAGGAACTAGTGGTGATCACTTGGAGCCTTTGCTCAATTGATCATCATGAATGCCTAATTTTTCTAAATACTTTCAATAAATCAAAAAACTTTGTTAATGGTTTTGCGAAGCCTCTGCTTGCATAAATCATTAACAATAAGGAACTAGTGGTGATCACTTGGAGCCTTTGCTCAATTGATCATCATGAATGCCTAATTTTTCTAAAAACTTTCGATAAATCAAAAAACTTTGTTAGCGGTCATGCGAAGCCTTTGCTTGCATGATCATTAACAATGATGAACTAGTGGTGGTCACTTGGAGCCTTTGCTCAATTGATCATCATGAACGCATAATTTTCTAAAGACTTTACATAAATCGAAAAACTTTGGTAGTGGTCTTGCGAAGCCTTTGCTTGCATGATCATTAACAATGGAGTACTAATGGTGGTCACTTGGAGCCTTCGCTCAATTGATCATCATGAAAGCTCAATTTCACAATTAAACAAAATAAAACCAAAAACCTAGAACTACGTAGCTTTGAATTCTCCATCGCACTTTGGAGATCGTAGGAGCGGATCCTCCGTCAAGCACAATAAACTAAAAACATTTTTCGTTTCAAAACACCAGCGCGCTAACTCTCGTCGAGCGCAAAATAAAAAATTTCATTAAGTCTTTTTCAATTAAGAGGCAAATTTAAGTATTTTTCAAATCAACACTTAAAATCACACGATTAATTAAAGGTTCCCTTCGATGAGAAAGGAGGTGTGGGCGCTAATACCTTCCCATGCCTAACCGACCCCCAACCCAAATCTTCCAGTTTTCCAAAAGACCATCCGCCTTCCAAAAGGTTTTCTTCAATATTTTCCTTAAAAAATATTGGTGGCGACTTCATTGTTTTAAAAGGTTGTAAACGAAGAAAATCCCTTGAGGACTTTTGGGCGCAACAATTTGTGACTCCACTTTGGGACTAAAAATTTTCAAAAAGAGGTTCGAGCCTAATTAATTAAACATGTGATTTGTGTGTTTGATTTGAATATTTTATTTTGCCTCTATTCTTCTTCTTTCTCATACAAGCATTGTTGCATCCATATGCATTCGCCTCTTCCTCTTCTATGATGGTTTCATATCTACTTGATCGCATCTTTGCAATTCCACTTTGCATTCTCATATTGTCATGTTACATTCATGTGTATTTATTCTTCTTCTATGTTAAACTTCTTGCTTAAAATTGTGGATAGTCTCTCCTCTTATTCTCTTTGCTTATATGTTTCCTCCTTTCATGCATTCCCCCAATCTAATCATGCTCCTCTTCTTTGCTCCTTTCTTAAGGTAAGCAATGCAATTAGTCGTTACTAAAAACCATAGGTGGCTTACTTGATATTAAACCCTAGGGTAGACAACATGTTATTATTTGCCTTTATGCGGGTATGCAGGTTTTCATTTGCAGTGGGGAAGGGTAGTTATTGCTAAGTATTATGCCTCAACACACACTTCACACCCTATACTTGTGGCGCCGAGTGGGGCCTAAAACCCAGTGCGAACAAAAACCTAGGAGAGTGGGAGCGACTAGTGGCGCCATTCGTAGACCTTTATGCAGTATGGCTCTCATGAAAGTTCCGCCCAAGAGTGCGCTTTGTCATGATGCCTCACACTTTCGGTAGCTTTCTCGATTGTGGGTGTTATCATGAGGAAGACTTTAGCTCTTGGTTGCCATCGTGAGGAAGTGATTAGAACTTACATGAGAGGATTACCCTTTTAAATCGACTTTAGACCCTAGGATTCCCACCATTCGTAGGACACGGGGGCACGCCTTTGTTTGTTGCATCTAGCTTAAGCATTCCTTTTTCCCAAACTTTATTTCGAAAGTTGTAAATTTTCTTTCATAAACACCTACATGAGGTGGCATGCAGCGTGTATCTTCGAAAATGTTCAAAGTACCACCAATAAAACCTCATTTTATTTTACCATGTCATCCACATCATTTCGCATTTACATCATTTTGCACCATTGCATTTGCATCTAACAAAATCGTGAAAATTCATCATTCTTCATGCATTAAAGTTTGTTTGCCGGAGATCGCAACATAACACTGAACCGTTGTCATAGGTGTGTAAGAAGCAACATGGAATCAAAAGGCAAAACTACATTCAATTCAAGGTTTCCCAATGTAAAGAAGATTGATGTAACTAGTTTGAAGAAGTATGCTTCTCTGTTAGGTCCTATTGAGCTTCTGTCCTTCGACAAGACTTATGGGAACATCCGCAGGTTATTACAACTAGAAGTACAAGAGAGTGCCATTGCTGCCTTAAGTTGGTTCTATGATTCAGAGATTAGGTGTTTTCTTCTCAAGAACTTCCAAATGGCGCCTACCTTAGAGGAGTATGAGAAGATTCTGGGTTTTGATCGCTCCGAGGTTAGACCTTACCAGTATCAGAGGCAATATTATTCAGATGAGAAGCTCGCTTCCTTGTTGCAAATCAGTGTAGAAGAGGTGCGATCCCATAAAGTTGAGCGTAACAAGATATCGGGGTTTCCTCAAGGTTACTTTGAGAGTTTGATGGCTAGTCATGCGATGATCAAAGAATTGGGCTTCTTTCAAGCAAATATTAGCTTTGACCATCTTTGGCATCGTCCTTTTCCTCAGTTGAGAAACATATAGATGAGACCATTTGTTGGGGTGTTCTGGCTTTCAAGAGTGCAAAAGTCCCATCAATCCGGTTCTGCTATTCTCGCCGAGACTATCGTGCCTTCACTCGCCATCATGAGTTCCGAAAGGATAAGATGTGTTGTTCCTTCCCCATGCTATACGCTTGGTTGATCAATCATGTATGTGTTAACAAAAGTGATGTTGGGGATCTGCTATCCTATGCCTTGGGTTGTGATCCAGAAGACTATGAGCCCTCGGGAATGGAAGGATACTTTTAAGAACCTCGATGCTCTTGATTCGATGGTTCTCACACAAGTGTTGGGAGGACAAACCCTCGATAATATTCCAATGTGGCGGTTTCGAATGTTCCTCTCATGGGAACACAGGGTGCATCAACTATAACCCATCTTTGACCATAAGGCAACTCGGGTACCACTATGCGAGATTCACCTCCGAAGCTATGTTGTTTCGTTTTTACCTCCATGCGGGGATCCCAAAGACGAGGACTTACTTCAGTGAGTCTTGCAAGCTTGGGAAACCGTAGTGCGGAGAGACAAAGGTGAGTTATCTAAAAGGACCACTACTATATCCTTCACCCAATGGCTCGAAAAGAGGATTAAAGAAACTCGATCATCCAATCAAGAGGGTCATCACTTGAAGAGAAAAACCCAGAGCCTCACGTTCCTCATTGAAGAGCTAGAAGAAGTTAAGTTGGCATTGTCTAAAGCGGAAAGAAGAGAAAAGGACCTTGCAAAACAAGTTGGGAAAAGTGATGCGAGACAAGCGGAAGCTAGAGAACGAAAATGCTCTTCAAGCCGCAACTATTGAAGCGACCAACAGAAACTTGTGATAGAAGAAGAAAGCAAGAGGAGGTTGAAACATTTGAAAGGTGCTAAAGAGGAAATAAAGAGGTGTACCTCAAAGATGAATGAAGCTACGGCAGAAGCGTATGAATGGAAGGAACTATATGACAAGTCATGGAAGAAGGAGAAAATGGTCAAAGATGCACTAGCTAAGTCAAGAAAAGAATTCCAAGTGATGAAGTTCGAATTGGGGGACCAAATAGAAAGCATCAGGCAAGATAGAGAGTCTATCACAGGGATCTTGAAGGAGTACCAACAAGCTTTAAGGTTTGAACAAGGAAGGTCAGACGAATTGAAGAGAAATCTTAGATGCCTAGAGGAATCTTATGAGCAAGTGCAAGTAGAAATCCGGTATTGGGAGCAACGTTTCATGGCCTTAATTGGCAGAATAGAGGACCAAGAGATTATCAAGGAGCTAAAGGGTGAGGTTCAGCTTTGGAGGAGTAAATTTTCAAAGCTAGCCGGGCTAGCCAACCAAGCTGTGAGGGATGTTCCCGGGAAGCTAAGAAGAAGTGACGAAAATGAATCCTTCCAACACTCAGGCCAGGTGTACGAATTTGTCGAGTCTTTGCAAGACCCTAACAGAAGAACTCATGGAGAAAGCCAAAGGGTCACTAGAGCAAGAAGAGAAAGAGGAGGAGAAGTGAAAGCTATTTGCCTTTGAATTCCACTTTAGAGTATTGTAATAGTCCTTAGGAAATTGTAAACTTTCTCTAAAAAGTTGTGATTTTCTTTGGAATATAGTACTTTTCTCATCAAAAACATTTGTCCTCGAGAATATTGTATTTTTCCTTGAGTTTGAAGTTGTAGTATTCTATCCTTTCGAATGAAGTGCGTTTGTTTTGCCTATTGCTTCCAACCTCGTAGCATCCAAATTAAAAATATAAACACAAAAATAAAATAAAAAGAGAGTGTTAGAGCTTTAAATTCACACGCCTATGACAACGCGAGGTGTATTACGATTCCCGGCGCCAAAGCAAACATAAAATCATACATATCGCATTGCATTACATTCATTTATTCATTCTCGTGTTCATAAGTGTGTTTCGTCAACAGAAAAAGGCAAGCTGGTTCGCCAACATCGATACCTGACTCGTCTACAAGCAAGGCTCATGGCAGCTAACCAGAATGACTCGGACCGTCCTATTATCGAAGACCTAGGAACTGGTGAATCGAACCGTGATACCCCAACTGCTGAGTTTCCCGATCCAGAGCAATTGGTTCAGGAGAATCGAGAGTTGAGAACGAAAATGGGGGCAATGGAAGCACAGATGACTGAAATGATGGCGATACTACAAGCCTTGAGGAACGGATCTGCCGTTGAAAGTCCCGCCGTCGCTACCGAAGCTGCTGTCGCTCTTCCCCCTCCGAGTCTTGAGACTGTCACCTTCGCTCATACTTCAGGGGCCAACAACCAGAGCCAACCGGTCATGCATGGGATGCCTTGGGGACTCCCACCCGGATACACACCTCCGGGAGGCGAGGCTAATACAGAAGTAATCCCCACAGGGTTGCGAGCAAGTCCAACCCATCTCGGCCGCAAACAATGGAGGCAGCGAGCGCCTCGGGCCCAAATTCGATTCTATTCCGCGAGGAACTCCGTTTGGCTTTCATTCACGGCAATGGTCCATCCCCAAGTTCGGGACCCATCGCCGGGAATACAGATTCACTCACGTGACCCACATCGCGTGAACCCACCGTAGTGACGATGAATAATCCTCATTACGGTGTGAATGTTTTCCTCGAATTACCCTACCAAACCAAAGTCGATGCTCGGATGCTAGAGGAGAGACTAAGAGCTGTAGAAGGAGCAGGTTCACGGGCCAGAAATGCCCACGAGCTGTGTTTGGTCCCTAATCTAGTCTTGCCTCCTAAATTCAAAGCGCCAATTTTTGATAAATACAGAGGGACGACTTGCCCGATCGATCATGTGACAATGTCTTGTCGGAAAATGACCGCTTATGCGGGGACGATAACTTTGATGATGCACCGCTTTCGGAAAGTTTAGCCGGGCTCCCTTGACCGGTACATGCAATTGGAGCCAACCAATATCCATTCTGGAAGGACATGGCGGATGCTTTTATGCGTCAGTACCAATACAACAATGATTTGGCTCCGGATAGGACTCAACTACAATGCATGTCTAAGAGAGATAACGAGTCGTTCAAGGAATACGCTCAGAGGTGGAGGAACCTCATTTGCTCAGTGAAACCCCTCTCTTTGGACAAAGAAATGGTCCACATGTTTATGGATACCCTTCCCTACGATTGTATTATGATAGGTTGGTTGGCGGCGTAGCCTCAAATTTCTCTCGAGATGGTGGTCACAGGGGAAAGAGTAGAGAATGGTATGCGCAGCGGAAGAATATCTCATGGCCCAGCACCTCCTTCCAGTCAGAAAAAGCCTTTTTCTGGACCCTACAAGAAGAAAGAGGGTGAAACCAATGCAATTATCGGAGCTAGTGGCCCAGCACACAGCAATCCTCCGCAAGCTATTCCATTTCCTTCTCAAGCACCACCTGCACAGCCATTTCAATCAAATTATCGATCTGGGAACTATAATGAAAGGAAGCTGTTGTCTTGATCCTATTCCCATGTCCTACACAGACTTGTTTAATTATCTCATCACCAACAAGATAATCAACACTCGTCGGATGAAGCCATACCAACCTCCCTATCCCGGGGATACAACGCAAATGCTACCTGCGCCTTTCATTCTCAGGCGATGGGTCATGTGGTGGAGGATTGTAAAGCATTCAAGTATGTGGTGCAAGAATTACTTGATGCAAAGACTATATCATTTCAACAACCCAATGTGGCCACCAATCCGTTGCGAGGGCATGGAGGATCTGCTGTTAATGCCGTTGACCATCGAGAAGTCGGTGTTTGGTTAGAAAAGTTGATTGCATTCGGATGCCTTTGAATTTTATCCATCTTTGAATTATGCCGTCTTGGTGTCATCAAAGAAGGGTGTGCTAGGAAAGAGCGCTGTGATAATCCTCGCATTTGCATCGGGCGTGTGAAAGCTTTAAGCCAATTCTCCGGGATCTCTTGAAGCGGACACCGGTCCAAGTGGGAATCGAAAGAAAGAAGAAAATGTGTCTACTTTGCAATCGGGCAATGGAGGCTTGATGGACCGATTGAAATTCCTTGCAATCCCGAATTCCAGCCAGTGTGTGCGAGACCCTCGACTATCGTTATTCCATTACTGCTGCTACCCCTAGTAGGAAGACTAGGATGACTCAGTGGAGTCAGAATGTGCAAATGCAAGCGAGAGGTCCCTAAAGGCACTTTGGATATAACAAACATTCTTTGGAGGTAGTGGTATCACAAGGAGTGGAAGGGTGTATGCTCCCGAAAATCTCGGGGAGAGCGGTCAAAAAGCAGAGATGAAGAAAGGGCCCGTAAAGGAAAAGACAAGGAAAGCGGTAGAAGTCGGAAGGTATCGGACAAAGAGGCTCAAGAATTCTGAAGGTAATGAAACAGAGTGAATATCGGGTGGAAGACCAGTTGAGTCAAACTCCGTCCAAGATCTCAATGCTCTCTTTGTTGCTCAGTTCAGAGGCACATCGTGCTGCACTGCTGAAGGTCTTGAACGAAGCCCACGTCTCCCATGACATTACGGTAAACCGGACGATGGTATTGTTGGCAACATTGTAGCATCCAACTACTTGACCTTCTCGGACAACGAGCTTCCTCCGTCGGGAAAGAATCATAATCAAGCTCTTCATATCTCAGTCAAGTGTGGGGACTATATGCTCGCCAGAGTGCTCATTGATAATGGCTCATCCTTGAATGTGATGCCTAAGTCCACCATGAATAAGTTTGAATGTAGATGCTCATATCGGCCAGAGTTCTACCTTGGTCGAGCATTTGATGGGTCGATGAAGGAAGTTTTGGAGAAGTAGAAGTGCCGCAGCAGTAGGCCCCGAAGTGTTCTATGTTGTCTTCCAAGTGATGGACATCGAGTTCCTCCTATAGTTTGCTGCTAGGGCGTCCTTGGATACATCTTCTTGCCGGGCGAGTGCCATCCTCGCTTCATCAGAAACTCAAGCTTGTGGCCGAGGGAAAGCTGATAGTGATCCACGGAGAAGAAGAAACACTGATAAACGGATCACCACCGGAATGTTACGTGGAGCGCGGCGAAGAGTCCTCGAGAGGCGCGCTTTCCAGGGTTGGAGATCTCAAATCTTGTCTTCGTTGAAAGTGAGCCTCTGCGAAGCCTAAGTGGTCCAAGGGCCGACATGATGATCGCAAAGGTAATGCTAGGGCATGGGTATCAGTCGGCAAAGGCCTAGGAAAAGCTGCTCAAGGATTGTAACACCGGTCGAGTTGAGGGGAAACATTGAAAAGTTCGGTGTTGGGTACATCCCAAGTCCTGGCGATCGGGAAAGGCTAGCATCGACAAGAGGAGAAGTGGCTTGCCAAACTCGGAGGAGAACACCCAATCGGGGAGGATGATCATCGCTAACCTCGAGAACAACTTCCGAGTCTTTGGCATGCTGAACCACGACCGGGTTAATGTGGTTGAAGAAGGATCAAGCTCAGTGGGTCGTGTTGTTGTCGGCTTAGTCTTATTTCTTTGTCTTTGTTGGAGAAAGGCTGCGAGAACTAGGAGACCATGGATTTCCGTGTTTTTCAATTTAAAGTAATTTTCATTGTAATGTAGATTCCTCGCTCTGCCAAGGCCTTGGAACATTTCATTTGGGCACACATGTTTTTGTCAAGACTCATCAATCAATAAAATGTTATTTTGAATTTTCAATAAAAAATTTTTGTCTTCATCTCTCGTTTGTGTGTCTTTTCTTTGTCTTTATTCGCCGCTCCATTTTAATGCAGATCGAAAATAGTCTCTGAAAATAATAATGCCCATAACTCATCTCGTGACTTTGATTACCCGGTTAATCAAGCCGAGGAAGATGTTGAGGACGATTGGGATACTCCTCCGGAAATCATGAGAATGGTAGAGCAAGAAGAAAAAGTCATTGAGCCCCATGGGGAATCCACAGAAATGATCAATCTGGGTACTGAGAAAGACAAGAAAGAGGTCAAGGTTGGTACTGCAATGGAGGATAAAGAGCGCAAAGTTGATTCAAACTTCTCGCTTGACTACTGTTGACGTATTCGCATGGACTTATCGGACATGCCGGGGTTGAGCACGGATATTGTTGAGCCTGATTGCCGATAAGATCGAATGTCCCCGGTTAAAGCAGAAGTCGAGGCGAATGAAGCTGAAATGTCTTTGAAAATCGGGGATGAGGTCAAGAAACAGATTCGATCACGAGGATTCTTAGCCGTGGCAAAATACCCCGAGTGGGTAGCAAACATCGTGCGGTCCCAAGAAAGATGGAAAGGTTCGAATGTGTGTCGATCACTCAGTGATTTGAACAGAGCAAGCCCTAAAGATGATTTCCCCTACCCCACATTGATGTCTTGGTAGATAGTCTTGCTCAACATTCGATGTTCTCCTTCATGGATGGATATTCGTGCTATAACCAGATCAAAATGGCTCCAGAGGATATGGAGAAACCACCTTCATAACCGCTTTGGGGGACTTTCATTACAAGGTCATGCCTTTCGGGGTGAAGAATGCCGGGGCAACCTATCAAAGAGCGATGGTAACCCTATTCCATGACATGATGCATAAAGAGATTGAAGTCTATGTGGATGACATGATCGCCAAATCAAAAACTGATGAAGAGCATGTGGTTAACCTGCGAAGGCTGTTCGGCGTCTCGAAAAATACAAACTCGTGTTGAACCCCGCTAAGTGCACCTTTGGGGTTAGGTCGAGAAAGTTGTTGGGTTTCATCGTTAGCCGGAAGGGGTGAGGTGGACCGGACAAAGTGCGAGCAATTCTGGAAGATGCCAGCGCCTAAAACAGAGAAAGAAGTCAGTGGTTTCCTGGGAAGACTGAATTACATCTCTCGATTCATCTTTCAGTTGACTGCAACTTGCGAACCAATTTTCAAACTGTTGTGCAAAAACCAAGAGATGAAGTGGAATGATAAATGTCAAGAAGCATTTGAGAAAATCAAGGTGTACCTCCAAAATCCACCAGTCCCTAATGCCACCTGTATGCAGCGAGGCCTCTTATCTTATACCTCAACACCGTGCTAGACAATTCTATGGGTGCGTGTTGGGGCAACACGATGAGTCGGGAAAAAGAAAGAACACGCAATCTACTACCTGAGCAAGAAGTTCACAGATTGTGAGGCAAGGTATTCACCATTAGAGAGACTTGTTGTGCTCTAGCACAAAATTTGCGCATCGATCGAGACAAGTATATCTTTGAGTCACACTACCTGGTTGGTATCCAAAATGGATCCAATCAAGTACATATTTGAGAAACTCAACGCTCAGTCGAATGCTCGTTGGCAAATGTACACCGAAATATGACCTCGTATGCGTAACCGAAAGCAATTAAAGGTAGCACACTTTGGCGACACAGGGCGCATCAACCGGTTGAGGATTACCAATCAATGCAATGTGAATTCCCGGATGAGGACATTATGGCATTATTTGTGAAGGGAAATCTCAAGATGATGAAAGGTGGATAATGTTGTTTGGACGGTGCCTCTAACATGTGGGGCACGGGTCGGAAAGCGATCTTGATCTCTCCGGACAACCGCTTCATACCATTCATCGCCGGACTTATAAGCTTCTATGTCACAAACAATATTGCAGTAGTATGAAGCGTGTATCACGGTATCCAAGCGACTCGATTGGAAAGTCAAGAGGCTCGGCGTGTGCGGGGATTCACTCTAGTTGTCCACGGTGTAAAAGGGATTGGGAAACAAGAAATCGACTTGATTCCTTACCGTGACTATATTAAAGAATTAATCAAGCCCTTTGAGGAAATCACTTTCCAACACATACCCCGCAGTTGAGAATCGGTTGGCGGATGCTTTGGCAACTTTGTCTTCTATGTTCAACGTCACCGTGACAAAAGTTTGACGATTTGTCGAGAATCCGGCCACGAGGTCTACCCGCTTATCACTCTTGTATGGCGATCGAAGGGAATCGAGATAGTAAGCCTTGGTACCATGACATCAAGCGGTACATCACAAGCAGTATCCTCCCTGAGCTACAGAGAATGACAAGAGAACACCGGAGACTATCGGCGAGTTTCTTCTTGAGTGGAGCGTCCTTTACAAGAGAAACTATGACTTGGTACTCCTCGGTGTGTAAATCAAGAGGAGTCGATAAAGATTATGCGAGATGTTCATGAGGTTCATTTGGGGTTCATTCCGGTGGGCACACAATGGCTAGAAAAATCCGAGAGAGTGGTTACTCTTTGGTTGCGGATGGAGTCGATTATTCTGATTTTGTGAGAAGATGCCATAAATGTCAAATCTATGCAGATCACACTCATGTACCTTCGACTTCTCTGAATATTTTGAGCGCACCATGGCCATTCTCAATGTGGGGCATGGACATCATTGGTCCCATTGAACCCAAAGCTTCGAATGGTCACCGTTTCATTTTGGTTGCTATTGACTACTTCACCAAGTGGGTAGAGGTTGCTTCTTATCCCAAGGTAACAAGCTCAGTGATTGCTAAGTTCATCAAGAAAGATTTGGTTTGCCGCTACGGTCTTCCAAACAAGATTATCACAGACAACGGTAGCAACTTGAACAGCAGAATGATGAAGGACTTGTGTGAAGACTTCAAAATACGGCATCACAATTCTTCTCCTTACCGCCCCAAGATGAATGGGGCGGTTGAGGCAAAATAACAAGAACATCAAGAAGATTGTGCAAAAGATGGTGGTAACATACAAGGATTGGCATGAAATGCTCCTTTTGCCCTGCATGGTTCTGAGAACCTCGGTGCGTACCTCAACCGGCAACCCCTATTCATCGGTTTATGGGTCGGAGCGATCCTCCCCATTGAGGTTGAAATACCATCCTGCGGTGTTGATGGAGACAAAACTTGATGAAGCAAAATGGGTTCATCCGTCTTGACCAGTTGAACCTCATTGACGAGAAAGCGGTGGCCGCTATGTGTCATGGATAGTTGTACCAACAGAGGATGATAAGGGCTTTTGACAAAAGAGTCTGTCATCCTCGTGAATTTCAAGAAGGAGACCTTGTACTCAAGCGAGATCTTGCCAATGAGACGGACCCGAGGGGCAAATGGGCTCCCAAATATGAAGGACCTTATGTGGTGAAGAAGGCATTCTCGGGAGGAGCTCTAATCCTGCAAACATGGACGGAGATGAGGTTCCAAATCCAGTGAACTCAGGACGTGGTCAAGAAGTATTATGCCTAGAAAAATAAACAAAAAAAGAAAAAGATAAGCCAAGGAAAAGTTAGCTCGCTAGTGAAAACCCGCAAAGGCGGCCTAGGCAAAATCAGAGCGACCGGTGGATCGAAAACCCGCAAAGAGGCGATTCGAGCAAAAATTAAATTCGAAAAACTTGGGCTCGAGAAAGAAAAGGCAATCAGCACTCCCAAAAGTTTGGATAAAGGGTGATCGAGTTATGAGTATGGGCGGCGAACACCATTTACTTGAAGATGAAATCACAAGATCTGTTCCTTTCTCTTGTATTTTCTCGGTTTAAAGAAAGATTGTAATGCACTCTCAATTGGCGTGACTTTACGCACGTCCAATTTCTATATCAATAAAAGTCCAACTCTTCTTTCATATGTGTGCTTTTCGTGTCACTTGCTTTCATCTATTCAATCTCTTTCAAAATGATAATTTTTATGATTGATGAAATTGATTTGCAAAACATGTGCACATTCAAGAGCATTACATGATCATTACGAAATCTTTGAAAAATACAGAAAGAAATGATTTCCCAAGTGAGTAAAGTTGCAAAAAAAGGAGACAAAACGACCCATAACGAATCGATCGCAATCTCGCGTGACTATCGTCCCCGAAGCGACTTCCGTCCGAGCGTTGGATTTAACCAGCAAAAAAGTGCCAAAGAAAAAAACAAATAAGCAGAAAAAAGAAATCTGCTTAAAGAAAAAATAGAATAAACAAACAAGAAAAAAAAAGGAAAAAAAAAGAAAATACAGAAGGCGGAACACAACAGACACAACATCTTCATATCATTCATCATTCTCATGTCATCCATACCATTCATCACTCCATGGCATCAAACGAGAGTGCATTACACTTTCAAATTCGCATCTCAAAAGAGCAAAAGAATAATCAAAAACCAAGAAACATCCCACCAAAATCAATCATTGCATCCATGTGCACCCAAATACCAGAGCGCATGCATTTCACGCACCATTCAAGAGAAAAGTTACTTCGGACCCGAGAGTCCCAAAATCCCGTTTTAGAAAATCACCATCAAAGCCAGAGTTCGTAAACTCCATCAAAGACGAGTTCGTAAACTCCATCAAAGACGAGTTCGTAAACTCCATCGGCCACGAGTTCGTAGACTCCATCGGCCAGAGTTAAGTAAACTCCATCAACCCGAGTTAGTGAACTCCCACGAGTTAGTGAACTCCTTCCACGAGATCACAACATCGTTATGCGAGCACGCGATGGATCCATCGAACCGTTAAGTCCTTCGGATTAGTTGTGCCACCTAAGGCACGGCGTAAATCCATTGATCAAATCGATTCGGACCGATATTGATCGGCGCTCGAAAAAGCCACCCCCGAGTTCGTAAACTCCATCAATCCGAGTTAAGTAAACTCCATCAACCCGAGTTAGTGAACTCCTTCAGAGTTAGTGAACTCCTTCCACGAGATCACAACATCGTACGCGAGCACGCGATGGATCCATCGACTTCGTTAAGTCGCCCGGATTAGTTGTAGTCGACCTAAGGCCGCAGCGTAAATCCATTGATCAAATCGATTCCGACTTGATATTGATCGGCGCTCGAAAAGGCCACCCGGAGCTCGGACTCGGCGAGTCCGTTAAAAGGTTTTAGGCAACCTCCGAATTCCCAATTTCTTGTTTTTTGCCAATTTATTGCTCTCTCGTTAATGCGACCAGTGTTAACCCCCTCAAAAAGAAAATAACAAAAAGATTTGAGTTTTTCTGAAACGGACAAAATTAGTATTATTTCTATATCTTTATTTCCACTTCACCAACAAATATGAAAAGGCCAATTCATATTTTTGGCGAAATGTGAAATAAAGAGAAATTTGTAATACCTAATTTTGTCCGTCCCTTAACTCAAGCCAATTTCAATCATCGAACTCAACTAAATCGAAATACCGTTGTTTAAATTAAGCAGACGCGCGAATGATCAATCTTTTCGTGCGTTCTTCAATTTAATCTTCGTATTTGGGTTTAGTCGTACATAAGTAGTGTTTTTAGTTAATGAGCTCATTTCTTCTATTTGAGTCTCGTTTTAGCGTATTCGTCTAGTCTGGCCCGTTCTCGTCTTTGTGTTTGGCCAGACTCTTTTTATTATTATTATTCTTTTTTGTGCAGTTAATTTATTTTGAGAATATATATATATAGAGTCCAAAATGTCAAGAAATTCTATTTAGTTTTATTTACAATTTAAAAGTGTTTAATAGTCCAAAAATGTCAAAAAAATACTATTTAATTTTTAGGAGAGTCCAAATGTCCAAATGTCCAAAAATACAAAAAATAATAACACAAAATATACAAAAATAAATAAATTCGAAAATGCAAAAAATAATAGAAGGCAAAGAAGAATAAAGAATAGATGGGTTCCAGTAATTGCTCTCTCAAGTCTTTGGGCTTGGGTCCAGACCTGAAAAGAGTCAAAACCCAGTCAAAACAATTAATGACTAAACCTAGAATTTTAATATAAAAAGGATAGTCAACAAAGAAAGAGGACAGGCACCGCGATTTCGAGGTAAGAATATCACCAAAAAAGGATTAGGGTTTTACACTAAAACCCTAATCACCTAAAGGCAACTTTTCAAGATCTGAGAAGGGAAAATAGAACAGATCCACAGGCAGTAACAAAAGTTATCAGAGGCAGTACACTAAGAGGCAATAACCAAGAATCACATTCAGATCCATTTTAATTACTCAGGAATACAGGTTTGTGGTTCCTTATACTTAAAAACCGAAATACGAGAATATGTAAGTGTAGATTTACCATGCTTTCAGTTCTGTTAACGTTCATAAACGCGTTTATATGTGGTGTTCTTCTTTTTCTGTAATCCAGATTTAGTTTTAGGGCCAAAATAGAGTAAAAATTAGATAAACTTGGACAAAATCAAGCTCAAGAACAGCCAAACCAGAATCAAAAATGGGGTAGAAAAGAATCAGACCAGAGAAAGCTCTAAAAATCAAACAGAACCAAAAAATAGAAAAAACTCACCTCCGGTGACCCTCCGGTCATCTTCTCTGGCGAGCTCCGGCGAGACCCTACCAAACCGAAACTTCTCCCTTCCAAATCGACTTCCAGCCACCACAGAACCGAACCATCAACCACCCAAAACTGAGCCACACCCACCTCCGGTCCCTTCCCTCACCATCGCGACCACCACCGCCTTCCCACCATCGCAACCACCAACACCAACGTAAACCCAGCCATCACCGCGAACCCCCCAAACCGAAAACTACCCAAACCGAACCCAACCACCACCTTCGCACCCCTTCCCCTTCGCTGTTCACCAACAGCCCACCACCGTGACCCTCCGGTTCTGAACCACCCTTCATCGCCGCCTTCTCCCAAAACCGAACCGACCACCGCCGTGAACTTCCCCAAGCCCGAGCCACCCGTAGCCTTCCCCCTTTCTCTCTCTACTCCGCGAATCTCTCTCTCTATCCCGTAAATCTCTCTCTCAGCTCCGAAAATCTCTCTCTCTATTGAATACAATAAGCTGCGGCGCAGCTGGTAAGGGTAGAAGGAGGGAAAGAAAAATTAGGGTTTTGTTTTAGGGTTGGCCCATTTATAGTGTCTCCAAAAATCCATTTTATTTTTTCTTTTTTTAATTTATCAGATTACTGTGTGCACCCCACTAATTCATGCGCGTAACCCTCCCCCACTTAAGCCCGGGCCATATACCGGGCTCCCATATCTGAATCCGGGCTTGCTTTGTTTACACCCCCGCTCGATTACACAACCCCTACGACTAATAACACCCCCATTTTGCAATTTTCACCTTTTTCTCGTTTTAATTCTTTTTCAACTCAAATAATTTCTCAATAGATCAAAAAACTTCGTTAATGATTTTGCGAAGCCTCTGCTTGCATAAATCATTAACAATGAGGAACTAGTGGTGATCACTTGGAGCCTTTGCTCAATTGATCATCATGAATGCCTAATTTTTCTAAATACTTTCAATAAATCAAAAAACGTTGTTAATGGTTTTGCGAAGCCTCTGCTTGCATAAATCATTAACAATGAGGAACTAGTGGTGATCACTTGGAGCCTTTGCTCAATTGATCATCATGAATGCCTAATTTTTCTAAAAACTTTCGATAAATCAAAAAACTTTGTTAGCGGTCATGCGAAGCCTTTGCTTGCATGATCATTAACAATGATGAACTAGTGGTGGTCACTTGGAGCCTTTGCTCAATTGATCATCATGAACGCATAATTTTTCTAAAGACTTTACATAAATCGAAAAACTTTGGTAGTGGTCTTGCGAAGCCTTTACTTGCATGATCATTAACAATGGAGTACTAATGGTGGTCACTTGGAGCCTTCGCTCAATTGATCATCATGAAAGCTCAATTTCACAATTAAACAAAATAAAACCAAAAACCTAGAACTACGTAGCTTTGAATTCTCCATCGCACCTGGAGATACGTAGGAGCGGATCCCCTCCGTCAAGCACATTAAACTAAAAACATTTTTCCTTTCAAAACACCAAAGCGGCTAACTCTCGTCGAGCGCCGCAAATAAAAAATTTCATTAAGTCTTTTTCAATTAAGAGGCAAATTTAAGTATTTTTCAAATCAACACTTAAAATCACACGATTAATTAAAGGTTCCCTTTCAGTAGAAAGGAGGTGTGGGGCGCTAATACCTTCCCCATGCCTAACCGAATTTCAACCCAAATCTTCCGGTTTTCCAAAAGACCATCTGCCTTCCAAAAAGGTTTTTCTTCAATATTTTCCTTAAAAAAATATTGGTGGCGACTTCATTGTTTTAAAAGGTTGTAAACGAAGAAAATCCCTTGAGGACTTTTTCGGGCGCAACACAAACATAGAGGAAAAGATACTGAGTGCAACAGATACGCCTAAGTAACTTTCCTGCATGCAGTCTGTAGAGACGTTACAACGTCTGAGCTTCACAATGAGTGGTTATGATTGGAAATGGAGTTGAGTAGAGTTCAAAAACCGAAGTCTGTGTCCAGAACTTCGTTTTGAGAACTCTTTCTGAACAATGGAGGAAGGTAGATGATGAATGTATGGACTGGTATGATGCAGGTGTGTGTATCTTTTTTCTAGAGAGAGACAAGTCTTCAATTAAATAGCCAAATGGGTCACATGTTGCTGATGTCATTTGCCCACCTACCAAGCCTGTTTGCATTCGAATCGACATCATGCGATGCTACGATGCGTCATCCTTGTCGAAGACATGGGGAATAGAAGATCTTCCGACTTTCTCGAATCTTTAACCATCATTGCTAGTGCGCCATAATCGAGATATTTCACTCTTGCTCTGCGCCCCTTCTACTGACGCGTGGTGAGGGGCGTTGCGACGTTCGGCTTTTTACTGCACAAACACAAGAAGCATCAAAATGCTCACAAAGGCACCAATTGGTGCCAAAATGCACAGAACTAGTAATTTAGCCCCTAGCTAACTAAGAAACAGTAAACTAACGGAAAACTAATAGAAACAACCTATTATTGCTAGAGAACTTGCATGATTTATCTTTGAATAAGTATAAATAACTCATATAAATATGAGTTATCACACCCCCAAACTTAAATCATTGCTTGTCCTCAAGCAATCAAGACAAAACAAAATTAACAGAAATGCATGAAATCAACTACACCAGCAGGTTGCATTCTACTCAATCATTTGATCAAAAATTATTCTCAAGGGGCTAATTCTCTACACACTCACACACCAATGCACAACTAAATTCTAGATTCATTACTGCCCAAAGTGAGTGTGTGACCTCTGCATTAATTCCATTCCTAGCTAGGTTCAGAAGCTATTCTAGCCTATGAAAGAGTGATTTCCATTTGGTGAGAGCAAAACATCTTTCAAAACAGAGAGTAGGCTAACATTTTCACAAAAGAAATGAGGGTTAATTTAAAGCATGACAAAGGGTCTTAATTGGGTGCTAGGACTAGATTAGTGCAACTATTTTTCTGACTCACACACGCAAATGATCGCAACCCCTCATTCGAAAGCGACTTCCTTTGATTCATTCCACTTGGAATTCCTTTTTTTTTTCATATATTGGGTTGCCCAGTATTTGTTTCAGGGTATAGGGTATTGCAGCAAAACACAAAGCACTTGTGGATTTTCCACTTATTTACAACAACACACTCTTTTTGGTCTTTTTGGAGTTAGACGTTATAACGTTTGAAACACAAAACACAACACACACGACATACATTATAATGTTACGGGTAGACGTTACAACGTTGCACTCACACTACGCCTGCACTAACCATCCTACAGTCTTCGCACCCAGCCTTTGTACAACCTGATACACCCCCAAACTTAGCTTCTACTGCTACTCTAGGTTTTTAATCAAGTTTTACAATCAACATAGCTTACCAAAACTAGCTTCAGCATAAAATATTCCCTAGCTAACTAGATTTTTCCTTAAAACAGAGTTTGTGTGGGAGCAGCAATCAATTCTATTCATCTAAACATGCATCAGCTACTCACACATATTCACACACAGTCATCACCAGATTTATCCCAAAGAGAAATATTTTTAATGACTAATAGAGTAAGAATATAAACTGATTTTGCATTTGATCTCATGCATGCACATAACAACAAAAAAAAACAAAAAAAAACTTAGGACATCAAGATCCTCCCCCCCACACTTAAAGTTGAGCAGTGTCCCCACTGCTCAATGATGAATTTTTTTTTTTTTTTAATGTGGGAGGAACAATCAAACGAATACGATAAACAAACAACTACTATCTTCTAACCATCCAACGTTGAAATAGACGTTATCACGTTGGACAGTTGTTTATTCTTACTAAAATTAAAAACTAAAATTACTCTACTGCTCAAAATAAAGGGCTAAATTACTTGTTCAAAGCACCAAACCTGAGTCTTCCACTCTGCCGAGTGGGGATGCCTGCTTGACCGGTCGCCTTCTTCTTTTTCTTTTTCTTTTTCATTTAAACCTTTTCCAGACAGTAAACGTGACAACGTCCTAGGTACACCGAGACGTTATAACGTCTAACACACTTGAATCTCTCCTTTCTTCAGCCTCCATTCCTACACAAAAACAAAGATTTAACAGACACAGAATTGTTGGTTAGTCAAAATCATTGGGTTGCCTCCCAAGAGCGCTTGCTTTAAGAGTCTTCAGCCAGACTTCCTCTTTAGCGCTAGAGGTCTTGAAGCTCGGTGGAAACTTTGTCCCTCACCACATGTGCTCCACAGTATTTCTTCACCCTTTCATCATTGATCTTCAGTGTGGAACAAGTGGTTTCTTCAAACAGATTCACTATCTTGTTAGGATACATCTTCACCAACTTGAAAGGTCTTGATCGCCTAGATTTGATCTTCTTAGGTAATGATTTAAGCCTTGAGGTGGATGATAAAACTTGTCCCCATTCAATGAGCTTTCTTCTTTGAACTGTTTTGGTGACTTTTGGTGGTGTGGTGGCAATTGGCTGAGGTGAAGATTGCGGACTTAGGTTTTTCTTAGCCTTCTACTTGCGTCTTGGTGAATTACCAACTGCAACCACCTCTTCATTTGGAACCAACTGCTTAGAAGACGTTACAACGGCAGATGTTATAACGTCGATGGTTTCCCTTTCTTTTGCCGAGGTTGTTGTAATGGTTCTTTTTCTCGGTTCGAGCCGAGTGGGGGTGGTTGTGGAATGGGTTGGTCTTGTGGTTTTAGATTGTGGTGTTTTGGGGTAATTTGGTCATGAGTGAATGGTTCTTTAGGTGAGGTTGGGGTTGTTTGGCTTTTGGTGATGGTGGTTTGGGCTTGGCTGCTTTGGATTGTTTTTGAACCACATGGTCAAGGCAACCACATAAGAACATTCTTACGTGTGAGGCTCGGATACTTGAGTGCGTTGAGAACATTGAACTTGACTTCTTGGTCATTGACTCTCATGATCAATTCTCCTTTACGCACATCAATGATTGTCCTTCCAGTAGCTAGGAATGGTCTCCCGAATGATAGGAACTTCTTTATCTCAGATCAAAATCTAAAATAACAAAATCCACTTTGGAAACACAAACTTGTCAACTTTAATCAAAACATCTTCTAATATGCCCTGGATATACTCTACTCTTATCGGCTAAAGTGAGACTTAAAGAAGTAGAGGTCCGCGGTTCCTATACCAAGTTTATCATATATGGATTTGGGCATCAAGTTGATACTTGCTCCCAAGTCACATAAAGCTTTGCCAATGTAAAAATCTCCAATGGAGCATGGTATAGTAAAACTGCCAGGATCCTTGAGTTTTCTAGGGAGTTTATTCTGCATAATTAAGCTACATTCTTCAGTTAAAGCAACAGTTTCGAACTCCCCTAGCCTTCTTCTCTTGGTGATGATGTCCTTCAGGAACTTGGCATAGTTTGGCATCTGCTGTAGAGCTTCTACCAAAGGAAGGTTGATGTGTAGCTTCTTGAGCATCTCCATGAACTTGCTGAATTGCTTGTCTTCATGTGCTTTCTTTAATCTTTGAGGATAGGGTGGAGGAGGATATTCAGGTACAAGCCTGAACACCGATCTTGATTCCTGGTTCAAAAGTAGACGTTGTAACGTCTGGTTTAGACATCACAATATCTGAAGTATCCTTCTCTTTTTCTCCACTTGTGCTCGTCACCTTCCCTTTCTCTTTTTCCTTCTCTGGCACCTCTTTCTCCACAGGCATAGTTGGTTCAGGGTATTTAGTACCACTTCTCAATGAGATAGCATTTACCTGTGCATTCACCCCATTATTACCATTTGGATTGGATGATGGTGTTTCAGTTGTAGATGGGAGAGATCCATTCTGCCTTTGAGTAAGAGCTGAAGCTATCTGCCCAATTTGGTTTTCCAGAGTTTTGATTGAAGACTCATGAGTTTGCAAAGTTGTCTTACAATCACTTATGAAGCTTTTTATCATGGCTTCCAAGTTGCTATTGTAGTTATTCTGCACATATTGCCTCTGTTGTTGTTGTTGAGGGGGAAATCCTGGAGGTATTGCAGGAGCAGTATTGCTAGCATTCAAAGCATTGTTGTTTCTCCAACCAAAGTTTGGATGATTTCCCCAATTTGAGTTGTAAGAGTTGGAGTAAGGATCATTACCTATGTTCTGAGATACAAATTTTACTGATGAGGTTGTAGGGACACTCTTCGTAGACATGCCCTTCTTCACAATAGACACACACTACTCCCCCAGATGGTGTTGGTTCAACAGCTGCTGCAGTCTATCTCTCAGACGTGGCCACGTTTGGTGCACTTAAAGTTTTGATCATGTTGGTTAAAGTAGCCACTTGAGCGAGAAAGAGCGATTACTTCACTTATTTCATGGACACCGCCTTCTTTCCGAGGAGTAAATCTATCGGATGGCCAATGAGAGTTATGAGTGGCTATGTCATCAATAAGCTTGCATGCCTCGAGAAAAGGACATGTTCGAATGACACCACCGATGAAGCATCAAGTATCAACCTAGTGGGTTGATCTAGACCATTATAGAAAGTCTCCATTTGAATCACCACGGAATGCCATGGTGTGGGCACATTCTCGATAATTCCTTCCACCTTTCCCAAGCCTCAAATAGTGATTCCCTTCCTTTTTGTTTGAAGGAAGTGATATCATTTCTCAACTTAGCATTTTTGTTGGGAGGAAGTATTTTGCAAGAAACTTCTCACTAGCTCATCCCAAGTGTGAATTGAATTTGGTTCCAAGGAGTTCAACCAACTTTTGGCCTTATCCTTAAGAGAATATGGGAAGAGCTTGATCACAAAGCATCTTTTGAGACTCAGGGGATAATAAAATTGCTACACACATCCAAAAATTGCCTTAGGTGTGCATAAGGATCTTCTTGAGAAAACCCCAAAATTGCCCTGCAGATTTGCAGGCATTTGGAACATCATTGGCTTGAATTCAAAGTGACCGATATGAAGGGTTGGTCTTGCAATGCTGTTTGTAGATGAGCGAGGTTAAGTACGGCATAGTCACGCATAGGCTGTCTGTCCCCCGCTATTGACCATGTCTTGTGGTCCTGCATTGATGAGTTCTTTGCCTCTGCCGGTGTTCATCATCAACAACTATTGTTTCTGTATGGGTCTGTGGTCCACGACCATGTCCTCTACCTCCTCTTGGAGCATGTCCTCCTCTAGAGCTTCTACCACCGGTACCATGTTCAGACATGGTTGGGCGTTGATGTTCTTTATTGTTGTTGTCTCCTTCTTACCCTTTGTTGTCTCCTTAGTTGCCTGAAAGTTCTTTCAGGTTCCGGATCAAACTCAGTAGCAGATTCACTCCTTGGTTCAATTGAACTAGAGCTTAAGTTGGAACTAAGCATACGTCAGAACGCGTCTACTGTTCAAACACGAAACAACAAACAACACAAGAAATTCTTTTCAACTTGTGTTCTAATGCTTTGAACAATAAAAATTACAACAATCCCCGGCAACGGCGCCAAAAACTTGTTGCGTTCGTGTGGTATTCGCAAATCTAGTGCAAGTATACACGTCGTACAAGTAATAAAGTGAATATAAGTAAGAGATCGTTCCCACGAGGATTGGTTGTACTTTCAAAGTTCAAGTCTTAAAAACACAAGTGAAACAAGTAACAAATCGGCACTAAAAGTTGGTGTTAAAACTAGGAACATAAATAAAACAAGTAAATAAGATAGTGGTTGTGAATATGGATGAGAATGAGTTGGATTGTTGCATGCAAGTAAATCCTCTCTAGTCAGACGTTATAACGTTTACACGTTATTACATACAAATGTTATTCTGTATAGACGTTACCACGTCCCGAACATTTATTACAAAAGAGTCGTGTGCTTTTCAAAGACAAAACGCCGAGCTTCAAGTACTAGAATGTCCTATGTCTAGGTTCTAAGTAGGCTGCTCCTCGTATTTTAAGCACCCACAAAGAATGTTCTATGAACTATTATTCGTTCTATGTCTAGACTTAGATAAAAATGCCTAAATGTCTTTAGTGCACCTTTTCGTTCATATAAATCTTTGAGTTCTTTTCATAGACCATGTCCTGTATACCTATGAATCTACCTATTTTAAGAGGCCATCCTCAAAACAAGTTTGGAAATATTATCATGAAAAGATTTAAAACATGTAGCGTCAATACTTCATAACATTTAACTAGAAATTCATTACATGCAAAACAACAACCCAACTACAAAATGTTTAGCTCATGCTTTGAGCATCTTTCTGAGAAAGATAAGGAGTTAAAATCCAAATACCAAACATAGAGGAAAAGATCTGGAGTGCAACAGATACGCCTAAGTAACTTTCCCGCATGCGATCTGTAGAGACGTTACAACGCCCGAGCTTCACAAGATGAGTGGTTATGATTTGGAAATGGAGTTGAGTAGAGTTCAAAACCGAAAGTCGTGTCCGAAACTTCGTTTTGAGAACTCTTTCAACAATGGAGGAAGGTAGATGATGAATGTATGGACTGGTATGATGCAGGTGTGTGTATCTTTTTTCTAGAGAGAGACAAGTCTTCAATTAAATAGCCAAATGGGTCACATGTTGCTGATGTCATTTGCCCACCTACCAAGCTTTGTTTGCACGAGCGAATCGACATCAGATGCGGTGCTACAGTGCGTCATCCTTGTCAGCACATGGGGAATAGAAGATCTTCTGACTTTCTGAATCTTTAACCATCATTGCTAGTGCGCCATAACTGAGATATTTCACTCTTGCTCTGCTTTGCCTTCTACTGAGGCGTGGTGAGGGGCGTTGCGGCGTTCGGCTTTTTATTGCACAAACACAAGAAGCATCAAAATGCTCACAAAGGCACCAATTGGTGCCAAAATGCACAGAACTAGTAATTTAGCCCCTAGCTAACTAAGAAACAGTAAACTAACGGAAAACTAATAGAAACAACCTATTATTGCTAGAGAACTTGCATGATTTATCTTTGAATAAGTATAAATAACTCATATAAATATGAGTTATCAAACAGCCTCATTCGAACTCTGTTCGCATGAGGCCGTTTGAACAGGCGTATGACAAAGAATCGATAAGTTCGCAGCTTCATGCGAGTTTTTTTGTTTAAATGGATGAAAATGAGGAAACATCTGGAGCAGTTGAGTTGTCAACTTTAGCAGCTAAGATGTCAACTGTCGCAGTTGACATGTCAACTGACGTCGTCGAATCCCAAGACTTTACTAGTTCGTTCCAAACTGATACGGTGAGAATGAATTAGTTGTTTTAATTTTAGAGAACTATTCAAATTATGTAACTGACACTTAGTCATTGAATTTTAGTTATTTCCTACTCGTGATGAGCTGCTGACTTGGGTGCGTGCGGTTGGGAAATCTCTTGGGATGGTGATTGTTATAGGAAGACCTGACACCGGACGACGATCAGGTAAACAATACTGTATGTTGATTTGTGATAAAGCTGGATCATATAAGACAAATGTTGAGGAAGGCACAAACACTAGAAAATGTTGTTGTCCCTTCAGACTGAAAGGGAAATTTATTAAGAAGCTTGGAGGATGGATTTTGAGGGTTATGAATGGAACTCATAACCATGGCATGGCTACTTATCATGATGGACGTCCGTACATTGGTAGGTTAAGTTCAGAAGAGAAGGAACTAGTGGCTAGAATGACTAGGAATCATACTCGGCCTAAATTGATCCTTAATGAGCTGAAATTGATGAAGCCTGATGATAAATATACGATTGTGAAACAAATATACAACTGTCGTCAAAGGCAACGGTCGGCTATGCGTGAGGGTAGGACTGAGCTCCAACAACTGATGTTTTATTTGCAACGCGATAATTATGTTTATTGGACTCGACTTGCGAGAGGAACTCTTGTTGTGAAAGACATCTTTTGGGCACATCCGATTCCATTGAGCTTCTAAACACCTTCCCGATTGTTTTGTTGATTGATTCGACCTATAAAACCAACCGTGCATGTATCCGTTGGTTGAGATCGTTGGTGTAACATCAACAGAGAAGACTTACTCTCTTGCATTTGCTTATGTCAATTGGGAGAGGATGGATAACTTTGCATGGGTTCTTGACAAATTGAGGGGTTTATTTAGGAAACAGGATGAACTTCCACAAGTCATACTTAATGTGACAGACACAGTATGATGAATGCTCCGCAAACAATATTTCCAACATCTGCAAACTTGTTGTGCCAATTTCACATTAAGAAAAATGTGACGGCCAAAGCAAGGCTCATTGTCAAAGACCAAGCTATTGTTAATGACATTATGGGTGCATTTCTATCTGTTGTCCATGCGAAGACTACGGAAGAGTATGATTATGAGTTGGGTCTGTTTAACGACTTGGCAACACCTTATCCCGCTTTCATACGATTATCGACTAAAAAGGTACTTGATCAGTATTTGCAAACTCGTTCATTTTTCTCTTCCATTATGATGCCCCATGATGACCAAAGTTTATGTCCACAAAGTTACCTAAGTGGATCTTTAGCATCATATGATCAACTTGTGTTTTCTCTCTCTGAAGCATTGTTTTGTGAAGATGTATAGTAAATACGAATATAGATGAATGAGTCGATTAACTTGGGGTTCTAAAGACCTAGGGTGTGGACATTTGTGGCACATGAAGGGGTGAATGATCGACCGGTCTTTGTCACGGTCATGAAAGGTAGGTTTTCCCAAGCCAAGAAATGCGGGATCCCCCATTTAGATTTGCCCTCGTCTAGTGGTGACAAGCTAGGGGTGTAGAGATCTTTGAATTGGGAATGCATTGGCTTTGGATCGAGAGAGCGGAAAGCAAGAGATTTTATCTCAACCCATGAGGATGGTGTTGCCCCATTTATGGTAAGGACAAAATTGACCCAACCAGAGTAGCATTGCGAAAGGGTATATTTGGGATCTTTGGGTTGAGAAATTGCCCCGATATGGTTTTGCGGACGTGAATATAACGAGAGATGAGATGGGTGTAGGTGAATTTCCCCAATTGTAGGTGGAGTGAAGAATGACGGGATTTCCCACTTGGAATGGTGTTTCAATGGTTGCCTTTAGTGAGATTGGGAAAGGTGACGGAGTTAGGGTTATGGGTTTTGGAGTTTGTCATATGGCTATAGAATTTGGGTGTGGTATGGGATGGACACTGCACAAATTTCCCCAAGTTCAAATGGAATAGATGGTGAAAGGGATGCCCCACTTTAGGATCTAGGTGATGATCCTAGTATAAACTTTTGGTTATCTTTAGAATGACTCTCGGACTACAATAGTCTTGAGTTTGCTATGATGAAAACTACACTTGGTGATCACTAGACCTTGTCTTAGTATAAGCAGTAACTTGAATGAATCTTGTGGTACAAGCCTTTTGATTTTCTTTTCTTTTGTTTTTTTTTTTTTGAGATATATTTTTTTGAGCAAACATAAATAAACTTACTTGTCCTAAAATTAAAACTTTGAGAAAACAAAAGCAATCAGTCAATGATCAGAACGAACTCAAGAGGGTTGTAATGTGGCGGTGGTTAATGATTTATGAAGGAAGGGATAATTGGGCTCAAAGAGGTGTTTGATGATGATGGGACAAATGATTTGGTGATGTAACTTGGCTAATGGGTGATGATTTATGAAGGAAATGGTTTTTAGGATCAAAGGAGTGTTTGAGATTTTATTGAGTAATTGATGTGCCTCATGGTTGGATGAACTTGTTTAGAATTGTAATGTAGCCAAGGGTTTATGGAGGATAGGATGTTGAGGCCAAAGGAATGGTTTGAGGATTGATGAGACAAATGATTTTATTCAGCAGTGTAGTTTGGCTAATGGTTAATGGCTTATGAAAGAAGGGTTTATTAGGCTCAAAGGAGTGTTTGAGGGTCTATTGAGACAAGAATCTCCTACATGTCTCGTGGTAGAATGGATCTGTTTTATTTCAGACAAGGATCTCTTATGCGTTTAATTGTACGAAATATCAGCTCACGATTCTTACTACTTTTACTTTTTTTTTCCAGAATTTTTCTTTTCAATCCTCTCTTTTTTTCACTTTTTTTTGTGAATTTTCTTTCTCTTTCTTTTGAGCTGAGTGAGCTGATAAAAGTGATGCACCATTTTTTGATGCGGAATCGATCCTTGTCTAGGGTTTGGGATTTTTGGCTTAAGGTGGGTAGCGAAGGATTTTTGAGGATATGGAATGATGATCCAAACTTCATTTCAAATCGTGATTGCTCGGTTTCTCAAAAATTAACTCAAGGACAATAATTTACTTATTTTTATATATTTGCTCTTTTTTTTCTTTATTATTTTTTTATGCCCTAATTTTTGCTTAGGTCGCTCTTACGAGTTTTCAACCTAACGGCCCTTTTGAATTTTTTTTTGTAAAGGACTTGCACCAAAGGAATACAACGTTGACAAGGTATTTTAGAGATCACAAATTTGCCCCTGTATGGAGGGCCTAAAGCGTTATTTCATTAGTGAGAACAAACCAAAAAGTCGACTAGGTAGGGGAGTATGTACTTTAGGGTGGTCGGGGTGGGATTAGACTTGGACGGGGGATGATGATTAACTGACTCAAACAAGAATGAAGACACACGTCACACACACAAGTTACTACGCGAATGCTTCGTAAAAAGAGTTAACAACGGTTTTAACATGAATGAAATTTTGATGGACTACTTTGGTCATTCATCATGGGGTGGATGAGATGCAACACTTTGTTGAAAAAAATGTGAACGAGCTGCTAATTTGAAAAATTGAGTGCCTTGAAACGCCTTGAGCTTGCAACTAAGTATGGCTAAACTTTTTCAAAAAGAATGATTTACCTCACAAGAATGTCTCACCTCTCATCACAATCTTTCTCTAAAATTATGTTTTTTTTTGTTTTGTTTTTATAATGCATGATGTAAGTATGCAAATGAATGAATGCGCATGAAATGAGAATGCGAACGAATGAATGAATGTATGTGAAATGCGAATGTAATGTATGTGTATGAAATGATAATATATGATTTTATTTGTCGCGTCGGGGAATTATAAGTTTACATTTGGAGAGTAAAGTACAAAGTTTAACTTTGACTTTAGCATGCATGGCTTCTCTCCAAAATAAAGCTTTTAATTCTCAAAGTGGTCATAAAATGTACGCAACATAAGATGTTTATCTTGTTGTTTTTTGTTATGCAAAGAAAAGAAAAATGCATGTGGTATATTTTCTAAAAATGTAGTAAATAATGATTTTGATTTTTGAATTTTTGATTTTTAATTTTTTTGGATAAAAGACGGTATGCATTAATGTTCGTTTGAATGCAAGTGTATAAAGCTCCTTTGTGACCCTAGAAGGGTACCCTATGGAGTGAGTCTAAGGTTTCTTTTATAGTGAGCCTCACAAGGGTAGTTTTAAAGAATCCTACACTTGGTCCCTAGAGCCAAGGACCCCAGTCAAGAATACTGACCCCCAACAATAGGCAAGCTATTAGAAGGGATAGCATCCTTAAAAGGAATCAAACTCTAGGTGAGATTTTCATGACCACCCAACGAGACGTACGTCCCGCAGGCCATCACTACGCAATCTCGTTCTAACTTAGGTTTCCACTCGAGTCCGGGTAGAGGACTTTTCTCACATGTGTGTGATGTGTAGAGGTGTAGTGTGTGTAGGAGCAGTTTAAAATAACCCAAAGCTGCAAACAAAACAAACATGCATACAAATATCGTCTTCTACCCTAGGGTTTATATATCACATAAAAGTATAACATGCAAAAATAAATAAATAAATAAATAAGGGAAGGGTAAAAATTAAATTAATCCTAAATAATTAGACTAGGTTTTGACTCTCTAAAGAAAATTAAGTCCCCAGTGAAGTCGCCAGCTGTAGCGACCGAAAAATCCGAGGAAAGGATTCTTCGAAAGTTCAAAGGAAGCCGCCACCAAATTTTAGTTTAAGGGCAAATTCGGAAAATCCCTTTATGCTTAGGACAAGGCAGGTTTAGGGTTCGGGAGTCATTATGTATGGGGAAGGTATTAGCACCCCACGACATCCTTTGTCTAACTAGTTAAGATTTATTAATAATTACCCTTTTATTTATAGAGGAAAAAGACTTAATTAATTTTTTAATTTTTAGTGCTTGACAAGAGTGGTCTCTTGCTCCTACGTACCTCCGCATGCAATGGAGGAATCAAAGCTACGTAGTTCTTCCTGAAAAAGGTTTATTGGTTGGTGTTTTTTAGTGTAGGGGTCCTAGGATTCCTTGAACTGTACAGCTCACTGATTCCTAGGACGCTGACTAACCCGATTGTACAACCGACTTAGTTCCCTACTTTTCGAAAGTAATTTTTGAGTTTTTGAAAGAAGTTGGTTTGGTATGAGGTGGATCCGTTTTAGAATAGGTATTCTAGAACTCCTGAACTCTACAGCTCATTAGTTCTAGAACGCTGACTAACCCGGTTGTACAACCGACTTAGTTCCCTATTTATGGAAAAATAGTTTATTCGTATTTATTAAATTTTCGTGGTTCTTGAATCAGATGCGACTCATTGGCCCTAAATAATGACTAACTTGGTTGTACAACCGACTTAGCCGTTTATTTTTGGAAAAATGATTTATTTATATTTTATTAAGTTTTTTGTAGGATTACTGAACTGTACAGCTCATTGGTCCTAAAATGATGACTAATCCGGTTGTACAACCGACTTAGCCGTTTATTTGACTTCGAGAGGAAAATAATTTATTTGTATTTTTATAAATTTTTAGGATTACTTGGTCATGCAACTCATTGGTCTAGGATGATGACTAACCTGGGTTGTACAACCGACTTAGTCTTTTATTTTTGGGAGAAATGATTTATTTATGTTTTTATAAATTTTTAGGATTCTTGAATCAGCATGTTCTCATTGGTCCTAGGATGATGACTAACCCATTGTACAACCGACTTAGTCTTTATTTGATTTTCAAAGAAATAAACTAATTTGTGCATAAAAAAAGACTAAAACGATAATTAATAAAGACTAGGCTAAAAAATATAATAAATAAACAAATAAATAACTATATACATAAATAAATATGAATAGATATATACATAAACAAATAAATAAATAAATAGATTATATTATAAATAAATGATAAATAAATATGTACATAAAAATAAACAAAATAAATACAAAACTAACTTTGGACTCGACGAGTGCCGAACCGGACTAAGCAAACCGGACTCCTATCTGGTCCATTTTGACTCCAGACCGCAAGAACCGCTTTGAGAATCGGAAAGCCGACTCAAAACGTCCAAATGATCAAAGACAGGCTTTTAGTGAAATGGGTCGCTATCGCTTTGACCCAAAAGATCACTTAACCCGCCAATGATCTCTCCCCTCTAATCTTCACCTCTCAACCCCTTTTATATCCAATTGCTAGGGAGCTATTGTTTCTTGTGAGCAATGTGGGACTAAAACAAGGTAGAAAAGCAATTCCCCTTTAAAACACAATTTTCGTTTTTCTCAAACTCATCACCGTAAATTTGCGATTCGGATTCGTTAACCGTTGGATCGTCTTTCTTTTTTGACAGCAGGTTCGTGACACATATATCTCCGCTTTCACCGTTCGGATCGTCAAAACGAGGTCTGAGGAGAGAGAAATTGCCTTCGCAATAACTGCAGTTTTTTGTCCGTTTTTCTCAAACCTCTCATCGTAAAAGTGCGATTCCGGAATCGTTAACCGTCGGATCGTCTTCATTTTTTTACAGCGAGTTCGTGGGAAATATGTCTTCACTTTCACCGTTCAGCTCGTAAAAACGAGGTCCAAGGAGAGAGAAATTTCCTTCGAATAGTAGCTAAAAACTAACACCCGAAAATACGCAAACACTACTATTTTTTGTAATTTTCAAAAAAAGTCCAAAATAAAATGATTGAAAAAAGTCCAAAATAAAATGGTTGAAAAAGTCCAAATTAAAAACTATTAAAAAGAACTCGGACAAAATTGGGGTATAACAGCTGCCCCTCTTTATTTATATTTTACTAGAAAAGGTGAAGTGTATTCAAATTTTCGTAGTGAAAATAGAAATAAAGATAGAATAGACGTCAATTTTGTCCGTTTAAGAGGAAGCGAAGGGTTTGAGAGATAAGAGGGAGTGGTTAATACTTGGCGCATTAACTGAGAGTTGAATGAAGGGTCAACAAGGACCTGAAGGAGCACTAAGGCTCGAAAGACCCACTCGTGGTCCGGAAGGCCGCTGAGGCCTTAATTGAAGGACCATCGTGGTGCAAGGAGCGCAACTAGCTACGGTACTAGTTAAACGGTGCGAGGGGGCCTTTATATTCGAAAGGCCATGATGGGTCAAGATCGTGTCTAGAATCGATATGTTGACCATGAAGGGCGTCCATCGCGGCCTTAGGTGCCGCACAACTAGTCCGAAGGACCACTCGGGTCTCGCGAGGTCCGCGGGCTCGACTCGACGTTGCGACTGGGGCCACTTAGGGAACGAAGGAGCGTAGTGCTCTGAAGGACCACTCGAGACCGAGGATCAACTTGGTGATCTGTGCTATGATATGAGATTAACGCTTAAAGCGCTGATATTAGAGGAACAAAACGTAGGGAATGACACTTATCGTGTTTATCCGAGCATACCTAACAAATGCATCTTCCCGAGGAGGGAAAAGCTTTCTTCATTTGGCAATGCAATTAATGGTGCACGCGTACGTGCGATGATTGGTATCTGTTGGAATGATTTTTTCCTTTTTTGTTTTTTGCTTTTTTGCTTGTTACGTACTAAATGCATGAAATGCAAATGTGACTATGATGCAAATGAAATGATTGAATGCAAATGCTATGGTTCATGGTGCGATGATATGAAATGATTGATTGGGTGTAGAAATTTTTTTTTGTGATGATGAGATGTGAGGCTTTGGATACGAGAGGCGGAGATGAATATTGATCATTCTTTGGAAAAGTTAGTTTTGATTCAAACTTCGGCAATATCAAGGTCGTTATCTCACGATTAATCGACACGAAAAGGTACTTGACTGTATTTGCAAACTCGTTCATTTTTCTCTTCCATTATGATGCCCCATGATGACCGAAGTTTATGTCCACAAAGTTACCTAAGTGGATCTTTAGCATCATATGATCAACTTGTGTTTTCTCTCTCTGAAGCATTGTTTTGTGAAGATGTATAGTAGTACGAATATAGATGAATGAGTCAGTTAACTTGGGGTTCTAAAGACCTAGGGTGTGGACATTTGTGGCACATGAAGGGGTGAATGACTGACTGGTCTTTGTCACGGTCATGAAAGGTAGGTTTTCCCAAGCCAAGAAATGCAGGACTGTCCCAATTTAGATTTGCCCCTGTCTAGTGGTGACAAGCTAGGGGTGTAGAGATGCTGAATTGGGAATGCATTGGCTTTGGACTGAGAGGCGGAAAGCAAGAGATTTTATCTCAACCCATAGAGGATGGTGTTGCCCCATTTATGGTAAGGACAAAATTGACCCAACCAGAGTAGCATTGCGAAAGGGTATATTTGGGATACTGGGTTGAGAAATTGCCCCGATATGGTTTTGCGGACGTGAATATAACAGAGATGAGATGGGTGTAGGTGAATTTCCCCAATTGTAGGTGGAGTGAAGAATGACAGGATTGCCCACTTGGAATGGTGTTTCGAATGGTTGCCTTTAGTGAGATTGGGAAAGGTGACGGAGTTAGGGTTATGGGTTTTGGAGTTTATGCATATGGCTATAGGTCGGTGTGGTATGGGATGGACACTGTACAAATTTCCCCAAGTTCAAATGGAATAGATGGTGAAAGGGATGCCCCACTTTAGGATCTAGGTGATGATCCTAGTATAAACTTTTGGTTATCTTTAGAATGACTCTCAGACTACAATAGTCTTGAGTTTGCTATGATGAAAACTACACTTGGTGATCACTAGACCTTGTCTTAGTATAACTGTAACTTGAATGAATCTTGTGGTACAAGCCTTTTGATTTTTCTTTTCTTTTGTTTTTTTTTTTAGATATATTTTTTTTGAGCAAACATAAATAAACTTACTTGTCCTAAAATTAAAACTTTGAGAAAACAAAAGCAATCAGTCAATGATCAGAACGAACTCAAGAGGGTTGTAATGTGGCCGGTGGTTAATGATTTATGAAGGAAGGGATAATTGGGCTCAAAGAGGTGTTTGATGATGATGGGACAAATGATTTGGTGATGTAACTTGGCTAATGGGTGATGATTTATGAAGGAAATGGTTTTTAGGCTCAAAGGAGTGTTTGAGATTTTATTGAGTAATTGATGTGCCTCATGGTTGGATGAACTTGTTTAGAATTGTAATGTAGCCAAGGGTTTATGGAGGATAGGATGTTGAGGCCAAAGGAATGGTTTGAGGATTGATGAGACAAATGATTTTATTCAGCAGTGTAGTTTGGCTAATGGTTAATGGCTTATGAAAGAAGGGTTTATTAGGCTCAAAGGAGTGTTTGAGGGTCTATTGAGACAAGAATCTCCTACATGTCTCGTGGTAGAATGGATCTGTTTTATTTCAGACAAGGATCTTTTATGCGTTTAATTGTACGAAATATCAGCTCACGATTCTTACTACTTTTACTTTTGTTTTCCAGAATTTTTCTTTTCAATCCTCTCTTTTTTTCACTTTTTTTTGTGAATTTTCTTTCTCTTTCTTTTGAGCTGAGTGAGCTGATAAAAGTGATGCACCATTTTTTGATGCGGAATCGATCATTGTCTAGGGTTTGGGATTTTTGGCTTAAGGTGGGTAGCGAAGGATTTTTGAGGATATGGAATGATGATCCAAACTTCATTTCAAATCGTGATTGCTCGGTTTCTCAAAAATTAACTCAAGGACAATAATTTACTTATTTTTATATATTTGCTCTTTTTTTTCTTTATTATTTTTTTATGCCCTAATTTTTGCTTAGGCTGCTCTTACGAGTTTTCAACCTAACGGGCCTTTTTGAATTTTTTTTTTTTTGTAAAGGACTTGCACCAAAGGAATACAACGTTGACAAGGTATTTTAGAGATCACAAATTTGCCTGTATGGAGGGCCTAAAGCGTTATTTCATTAGTGAGAACAAACCAAAAAGTCGACTAGGTAGGGAGTATGTACTTTAGGGTGGTCGGGGTGGGATTAGACTTGGACGGGGATGATGATTAACGACTCAAACAAGAATGAAGACACACGTCACACACAAGTTACTTACTCTGAATGCTTCAGTAAAGAGTTAACAACAGCTTTAACATGAATGAAATTTTGATGGACTACTTTGGTCATTCATCATGGCGTGGATGAGATGCAACACTTTGTTGAAAAAATGTGAACAGTGCTAATTTGAAAAATTGAGTGCCTTGAAACGCCTTGAGCTTGCAACTAAGTATGGCTAAACTTTTTCAAAAAGAATGATTTACCTCACAAGAATGTCTCACCTCTCATCACAATCTTTCTCTAAAATTATGTTTGTTTTTGTTTTGTTTTTATAATGCATGATGTAAGTATGCAAATGAATGAATGCGCATGAAATGAGAATGCGAACGAATGAATGAATGTATGTGAAATGCGAATGTAATGTATGTGTATGAAATGATAATATATGATTTTATTTGTCGCGTCGGGAATTATAAGTTTACATTTGGAGAGTAAAGTACAAAGTTTAACTTTGACTTTAGCATGCATGGCTTCTCTCAAAATAAAGCTTTTAATTCTCGAAGTGATCATAAAAATGTACGCAACATAAGATGTTTATCTTGTTGTTTTTGTTATGCAAAGAAAAAGAAAAATGCATGTGGTATATTTTCTAAAAATGTAGTAAATAATGATTTTGATTTTTGAATTTTTGATTTTTTAATTTTTTTGGATAAAAGACGGTATGCATTAATGTTCGTTTGAATGCAAGTGTATAAAGCTCCTTTGTGACCTGTAAGGGTACCCTATGGAGTGAGTCTAAGGTTTCTTTTATAGTGAGCCTCACAAGGGTAGTTTTAAAGAATCCTACACTTGGTCCCTAGAGCCAAGGACCCAGTCAAGAATCTCGACCCCAACAATATAGGCAAGCTATTAGAAGGGATAGCATCCTTAAAAGGAATCAAACTCTAGGTGAGATTTTCATGACCACCCAACGAGACGTACGTCCCGCGGGCCATCACTACGCAATCTCGTTCTAACTTAGGTTTCCACTCGAGTCCGGGTAGAGGACTTTTCTCACATGTGTGTGATGTGTAGAGGTGTAGTGTGTGTAGGAGCAGTTTAAAATAACCCAAAGTCATGCAAACAAAACAAACATGCATACAAATATCGTCTTCTACCCTAGGGTTTATATATCACATAAAAGTATAACATGCAAAAATAAATAAATAAATAAATAAGGGAAGGGTAAAAATTAAATTAATCCTAAATAATTAGACTAGGTTTTGACTCTCTAAAGAAAATTAAGTCCCCAGTGAAGTCGCCAGCTGTAGCGACCGAAAAATCCGAGGAAAGGATTCTTCGAAAGTTCAAAGGAAGCCGCCACCAAATTTTAGTTTAAGGGCAAATTCGGAAAATCCCTTTATGCTTAGGACAAGGCAGGTTTAGGGTTCGGGAGTCATTATGTATGGGGAAGGTATTAGCACCCCACGACATCCTTTGTCTAACTAGTTAAGATTTATTAATAATTACCCTTTTATTTATAGAGGAAAAAGACTTAATTAATTTTTTAATTTTTAGTGCTTGACAAGAGTGGTCTCTTGCTCCTACGCACGCCTCTCGCATGCAATGGAGGAATCAAAGCTACGTAGTTCTTCCTGAAAAAGGTTTATTGGTTGGTGTTTTTTAGTGTAGGGGTCCTAGGATTCCTTGAACTGTACAGCTCACTGATTCCTAGGACGCTGACTAACCCGATTGTACAACCGACTTAGTTCCCTACTTTTCGAAAGTAATTTTTGAGTTTTTGAAAGAAGTTGGTTTGGTATGAGGTGGGTCCGTTTTAGAATAGGTATTCTAGAACTCCCGAACTCTACAAACTCATTAGTTCTAGAACGCTGACTAACCCAGGTTGTACAACCGACTTAGTTCCCTATTTATGGAAAAATAGTTTATTCGATTTATTAAATTTTCGTGGTTATCGAATCATGCGACTCATTGGCCCTAAATAATGACTAACTTGGTTGTACAACCGACTTAGCCGTTTATTTTTGGAAAAATGATTTATTTATATTTTATTAAGTTTTTGTAGGATTACTTGAATGCATGTACCATTGGTCCTAAAATGATGACTAATCCGGTTGTACAACCGACTTAGCCGTTATTTGACTTCTAGAGGAAAATAATTTATTTGTATTTTTATAAATTTTTAGGATTACTTGAATCATGCATGACTCATTGGTCCTAGGATGATGACTAACCCGGTTGTACAACCGACTTAGTCTTTTATTTTTGGGAGAAATGATTTATTTATGTTTTTATAAATTTTTAGGATTACTTGAATCAGCATGTGACTCATTGGTCCTAGGATGATGACTAACCCTGGTTGTACAATCCGACTTAGTCTTTTATTTGATTTTCAAAGAAATAAACTAATTTGTGCATAAAAAAAGACTAAAACTGATAATTAATAAAGACTAGGCTAAAAAAATATAATAAATAAACAAATAAATAACTATATACATAAATAAATATGAATAGATATATACATAAACAAATAAATAAATAAATAGATTATATTATAAATAAATGATAAATAAATATGTACATAAAAATAAACAAAATAAATACAAAACTAACTTTGGACTCGACGAGTGCCGAACCGGACTAAGCAAACCGGACTCCTATCCGGTCCATTTTGACTCCAAGACCGCAAGAAGAACCGCTTTGAGAATCGGAAAGCCGACTCAAAACGTCCAAATGATCAAAGACAAAGCTTTTAGTGAAATGGGTCGCTATCGCTTTGACCCAAAAAGATCACTTAACCCGCCAATGATCTCTCCTCTAATCTTCACCTCTCAACCCCTTTTATATCCAATTGCTAGGGAGCTATTGTTTCTTGTGAGCAATGTGGGACTAAAACAAGGTAGAAAGCAATTCCCTTTTAAAACACAATTTTCGTTTTTCTCAAACTCACACCGTAAATTTGCGATTCCGGATTCGTTAACCGTTGGATCGTCTTTCTTTTTTGACAGCAGGTTCGTGACACATATATCTCCGCTTTCACCGTTCGGATCGTCAAAACGAGGTCTGAGGAGAGAGAAATTGCCTTCGCAATAACTGCAGTTTTTTGTCTGTTTTTCTCAAACCTCTCATCGTAAAAGTGCGATTCCGGAATCGTTAACCGTCGGATCGTCTTCATTTTTTTACAGCGGGTTCGTGGGAAATATGTCTTCACTTTCACCGTTCAGCTCGTAAAAACGAGGTCCAAGGAGAGAGAAATTTCCTTCGAATAGTAGCTAAAAACTAACACCCGAAAATACGCAAACACTACTATTTTTTGTAATTTTCAAAAAAAGTCCAAAATAAAATGATTGAAAAAAGTCCAAAATAAAATGGTTGAAAAAGTCCAAATTAAAAACTATTAAAAAGAACTCGGACAAAATTGGGGTATAACAAATGCAGACCATGCTTAGGATACAACATTCTGATCTTAAAATGCACTTCGAGCATAGTTTGAGTAGAGTGAAAGTTCAACACTTGAAGAAGAAGATTTTTGATGAAATTAAGGGTTTAGTTTCATCTAATGCTATAGACCATATTTTGGGTGAGATGCAGCAGACTGGATCCGTTTCACTTAACCCATCATTATGTTGATGCACACTAAGGACTACACACGGACTACCATGTGCATGTGAGCTTTCAAGGTATGATGTACACTCATCTTGTTATTTTGTCTATAAACTCAACATTATATGGGTTGTCACTAAATCAATGTCGCTTTTTTGTAGGGTTATGATGGATCGCACTCCAATTCCGTTGAGCATGATTCACCAACATTGGCGGATGTTGAATTTCAAATTACGAGATGAGAGGTAATGGATGATGAGTTGAGTGTAGACATTGAACTTGAAGCTATCGTAAGAAGATTTGAGGCCTCTCGATCACGCCGTAGAGTTATGATTAAGGCAAAAGCACGTGAATTGGCATTCCCGACACGACTTCTATGTGTCCACCTCCTGATACGATCATTGCAAAGGAGCACCAAAAAAGATAAGAAAGGGGAATGTTGATTACTCAACAAAGTGAGACAAGTCATTTTGGGAGCATGTAGATGACAAATTTGACTCGGATCTAGTGGATGTTTTGCTCGGTCTCAGTAAACGACCTACTCCCCCAAAGCGGGAGTGGAACGCCTACAAACCCATACGATTCGGTTCAACTCCTGCTCCTACTTTGGCAACGTGTCCAAAGACCTAATCCATCACTAAGCAAAAAGAGAACTCAGTCGACAGTGCTACTACAATCCCTACTCCTCCACTAAATAAGAAACCAACACCCACACCTATTGTTACGAGAGTTCGCTCTCTCGCCTTGTTTTCAACAAATCTCTACTTTGACACCACTCTTGCTCTTTGCTTCGAATCCTATTGTTACAGATCTCGATGTTTGCGCTTATGGATGTATTTAATACATACATAATAGGGATGCCGGCATACATGCGTCCCTATGTTGAAAAAGTTGTTAACGTGGTTGGTGATGGTAATCGTGGATTTCGGTGTATTGCAAATTTCTTGGAAGGGTGAGGAGGCTTGGCGATCGATCGAATCGATCGATGGAGGAGCTTAACCAATACAATGACTTCTACACTCGACTGTATGGTGGTATTGGTAAGGTCACATTTTTGATGAAGGCGTTGTTGAGGGCACATCATGGGAACAATGTTGAAGATAATTGGATGACTATACCGGATATGGGGTATCTAATCAGTAACAAGTACAAAGTCGTCCTGACTTGTTGGTCACCTAATTGTTGTTACACAATTTTTCCCTTCAATGTTGCGCCATTCAAAAGTGCCCGACAGTTCAACTTCCTTTTCGTACCAGAACACAAACACTTTGTACAGGTAACGTGTCTTCTATTTAGATTCAGTGTAGTCATTCGAAAACATTACATAACATTATGTTTTTTGTTGTCTTTTTGAAGATCTTTATGAAGCCTGGAAGTCCAATGCCTCTGCCGGATATTATGTGGAATACTAATAGGGCACCCATAGCAAAGGGTTGGGACTCGCTTTTTATTAGCCGAGTGCAAAAGTGGAAGTGTTTGCTCATACAATCACAACCCCCCATCCCCTTCCTTGTGTAGATTTAAGTAAAGATACTGATGGTAGTCAATGTTAAGTTAGATTTATAATTTTCGTACACAACGTTGTATATAACTATTGGTAGGCAACTTTTGAACAGGTTCGGACGATGTCGTTCGAACAACACAAATTCGAACAACACAAATTCCTTAACACGGACAAGGTCGTTCGAACTTGTTCGCCCAAGGTCGTTCGAACCTGTTCGCCCAAGGTCGTTCGAACACTCACTTAAACCAAGCTGCACGAGTGTCCCACGCGAGGTCATTTTTGAAAAAAAAAGTTTGGGGGCGTGCGATGAGTACAAGGGGGTGTGGGAAAAGTAAAAGCCCAAACTATATGGGTTAAGTCCAGTTGATAATAGGAAAGATGAGATGGTGATTGATAAATACACCCCTCGTTGTAGCAGCACACCCCCTATCAGAAAAATATATTTTCAGAGGCTATAGTTTGTCTATATTTTATGTCGTTCTGAAAAAACCACTTTCTAAAAATACAAGACCCAAAATCATAGCGTATTTCCAACTACCCAGATGAGATCCATATCTAGATTGCTAGATATCTAAATTCTCAATGGTAGCAAATGTGTTTCTTTATTGCTGGGATTGGGTAGTTGGTGGCCAGAAGGCAGTGCACCTAATCCTTTCATTTTCACCAGCCTTCAAGTAATGGGGAGAGGAAACAAGCCTCACAACTAATGCGAGACTAATTAATTCAAGGAAAATGACTCTTTGGCATTTCACAACACGGTTTAAGTTTTTTTTATAGGCAATGTTAGTGGGGTAGGGGGAAAGTTAGTTTCTCGGATTTGAATTCGAGACTTATTGGCTTCACTCTTTTGATGTCGTCCTTAAGTATCTCTTACCTCACTAACTGAACTACCTACTTGAGATCATAGTTTAAGTTTGTTGTTCCAATCCAAAATTGGAACAGAGCAATTGTATTTGACACCACCCTTTGAAGTTACAAAAATCAACGTCACTTGGACAACTAAGACAAATTAAAACCAAACTGAGAGTTTAATCAAAAATTGAAATAGAGCAAATTGTTATTTGATACCACCCTTTGAAGTTAAACAAACCAATAACACTTAGACAGCTAAGCCAAATCAATATCACTTTGTGACCAAAGTGTTACGGCATTATTATTGCGATCTTTCATAATGTTGGAAGAGTAATGATATTTGGACAAAAAATTTCACACAAATATAGACAAAAACCAATTCACAACACAAATTAATCAAGTTTTTTAGGCTATTAACCAAGTAACCAAATTTTTAGTTAATGGCTTAAAAAACTCTGAAAAGCCAGGTTGGTTAATAGCCTAAAAAACTTGGTTAATTGGTATTGTGAATTAGTTTTTGGCTATATTTGTCTGAAATGTTTTGTTCATATAACATTACTCATGTTGGAAACCCTAAAGTTGGCCATAAGTTTGGAGATGATTTCCCCATTCTTCTTTTGTTCAACCATGAAGTCCTTGTTTTCTAGTCAAAAAATGAAGTCATCGCCTTCTTCTTTTGTTCACTCATTAATTACCTCATCTTCTTTTGTTCGCCGATTGAATTCTCCACAATTTTTTTCGGGAAGGGATTGAGTGTCATTAGGGTGGGAAAGACACTCATACCTTTAGTCTACTGTTTTTATCGCTCTCCTTAAATATTTTCTCTCTCATCTTATACAATTTTCTATCTCATCATTTTCCCTCCAAAATAAGCCTAAAGGTACCAAAGGTACCTAATACTCAAGGCACCCAATCTTTTTCCATTTTCTTCTACCTACTCAAAAATCAGGTTACAAAGTTTTCCGAAATGAAACCCTCAAAATTTTTACCACAATTTAGAGACTTATTACCTTCCAAATTGGACAAGTAAAGAAAATGCGACCTAGGTTGAGACCTGTCCATGAACTAGATGAATACAAAGAGAAGCAAAAAAAAGTGCAAGAAGAAAATGAAAAAGTGATTGTTGCAATTTATCTAAAAAAAGTATCAATTTAGTCTCCAAGTTTATGAGAATGAGTGACAATTTAGTCCACGTGACGTGTAAGCCACATAAGCTGAAAATGTACATGTCAGCACCGTTATCATTGTTAACAGACACTTGTTGGCGGGGGGATTGAACTGAATGACAACGACTTATATGATACTAAGGAATTTCCTTAGTTATTGTTACTAAACATTCGATGACCATTATACAACAACCCAATGGTTAGTACATATTAGTCACAATTTAGTTTTTGTGTGATGAGTGAGCGGGTAAATGAAAATGCTGGTTAATACATGTTTGCCACGATATGACTTTGGTGTGGTCACCGAATTCTTTCATTGATGGAGAAATGACTATTATGCTCATTTAGTAACAATTACTAAAATATTCTTTAGTATCAGAAATCGGAGTCGAACTGAATAACCTTTGGATGTCAGTGACCAAGTAGAAATTTCTTCATATCAGAGGCTAAACTGAACTTTTTTAAAATTTGAGTAACCATACTTGGTATTGGCAGTTTTTCGCTACATATAATTAGTAAGTATCTTGCCTATTGAGTAATGTTATAGCAAAAATCTTTTGAACACACACTTTAGTATTGATTTAAATTTAAAAGATCTCAATCTAAATATTTTACAAAATGAGCCCCACAAAATCATATGGGTCACCCTTTTTCAACAAATAGGAAAAGCGTGCTTAAAAAGCGTATAAAACACTCTCTCAAACACTTCTTAGAAAGTGAGGAGAGTTGTGTCAATGATGCTTAGTTTTGTGGCTATCAATGTCATGAGCATTACTTATCGGAAAAAAAAGGGAATGTCCTACTTGGCAATAGGTTTGAGCAAGCATAATAACATTGGTGATGGTTGAGTTTATTGATCCATTGCAACATCCCTATTTCAGTTATGTGAACTTTGGCATGTTATTGATGTCTTTCAATAATGGCACTGTTGCATCAGTCACATATATGTCTTTGTTGCTATGGACCATTGCGCGAAATATGTTGGGTATTACTTTCTCCACTTCCCCTCCTACTCTTTCACACTTTTAACAAATTTTATTCTAAAAATAACCTCGCGTGAAACGCTGAGTTCACGTGTTTAATGACACGTTTGAACAACAGCATGCAAACACAATAAAATTGGTGAATGTGGTGTGAGGGTCCATTATTTGTTGCCTCGGTTAACATCATACGAACAAAATAAAATAGGGTGTTCGAACGCGAACAGGTTCGAGTGACCCCATTCGAACAGGTTAAATTACGCACAAGAGGGTGTGAAGTCAATTTTTAACTCACGCGGACGATGTCGTTCGAATGGGTTCCAAGCCTCGTGTGCGAACACGTGAAAATTCTTGAAAAAAAAAGACGATTTAGCTGACATTTTGGTCATTTCACACCCTTATGAGGTGTGCTTTGAATAGGAGGGGGAGCAAAGCCCAATATGTTTCAAGATGAGGCCTTAAACATTCAACACCGTCTAAGTTTCTATCTCAATTCTCAACGTGTGAGTTGTATGAATGTGTGAGTGTGACCATCATTTTCCTCATTTATTCTCTATTTTCAGTTTTTTTTTTCAGGTACAATATTAAGAGTCCGTTTGAATTGAGTTTTAAAAACTGTTTTCTGATTTTTAAAATTTTACAAAGAAAAAATTTATTCATTAAAAGTTTTAAAAAACTAAAAACTGTTTTTAAAAATGGATTTAATTCCAAACAGCAACTTCCCTTTTGTTAACTTTTTAATTTTAAGTATTACTGCCATTAACTTTATATATTCATTTGAAACTTATATAATAATCACTGATGAAAGTAAAAATATAAAATAATAACTAGTATCCAAATAATTGTTATAGTTTTATGCAATTGTAATCTTATTGTAATAATTGCTGTCAAGAAAATTTTACTAAAACAATTTGATTGTTTTTTGGTGAAGTAAAATTTTAGATAATTGTTTATATAATCTATAAATATTTTGGAGTTGAGACATATAAAGGGATAAAGAGGAAGGAGGTCGGGATTCTAAATTTGGCTACTATAGCATATATAACTCACTACCTAATATAACATTTTAATATCAAAAAACATTTTTAATATTCTTTATTGTTTTGAAGATATTCATCCTTCAAATAACAACTAATTAAGGTTAGTAACCACGGATAAAGATTGAATCTTCACAAAAAATAATGACTTATACCTCAACACACATATCACATCATTCTATCTATCTGACTTTTCACTCAATCTCTTACTTTTTATTTTTTTCACCCCCTCATTCTCACCCATATTCTTTCAATGTTTCTTTTTAATAAATTTTGACAAAATTTTAATATTTAATTTTTCTCTATCAATAAAGTTTTTTTTTTCATTTTTTAGAATATTTGAAATTTTAATACAATTTTGTTGTTCGAAAAAAAGTAATACAATTTTATTTTTTAGTCTATACAGGAAATATTACATATTGTTGTCATAGTATTATCACTTTAAAATGTAAATTAACATACTTTTTTCACTCTCTCCCTCTCTCTCTCTCTCTCACACACACACATTTTTTTGAAACTTTTCTCTCTTTTTTCACACCTCTCTCATCCATTTTTCTTTGGTCTTTCTTCTTAACTTTCTTTATCTTTTTTCTTCTCCTTTCTTCCTCTAACTCTCTCATTTCTCTTTACTATTTTGAAAATTTTCAAATTTTGACAAAATTTTAACATTCAGTTTTTCAATCAAGTTTTTTTTTTTTTCTTTGAAAAATTTGATATTTTAATACAATTTTGTTGTTAAAAAATTTAATACAACTTTGTTTTTTAGTCTCTACGGGAAATATTACACGATGTTGACATAGTATTATTGTCTTAAAGCGTAAATTAAGACACTTTTTCACTTTTTTACTCTCTCTAACACATATTTTGAATTTTTTCTCACTTTTTTCGCTCCCTCGTGATTTTCATGGGGTAATTTTTGGACTAAATAAATTCTATCTGAACTTATTCATAAAAAGAACACGATAGTACTCGTGCGTATGCACAAGTATACTGCTAGTTTCACCTAAAATATGGACAGCTCTCATTCGCTAGATCTAGAATTGCGGCGTAAGAAGTTGGCTGACGCCTCATCACCAAACAGAACCAGAGACTTGGATGCACTGATGTCTACCAAGCTTACGTGTGTCATCTTTGTTTAGATAGATTTTAGGCACGCCCCTCTTGTGTGAGAAGAAGGGCACCTCCAAGTTTTGGAGCACTATGCGCCACAACCTTTGTTTAGATAGATTTTAGGCACGTCCCTCGTTGTTGAGGTAGAACACCTTCAGGGACTATGCTTATCTAAAAAAAACCTTCAGGGACTACACTTAACATTTCCCTAATCGCAATTTTGATTATTATAGATTGAATGAAAATTGAATGAAAGGATCAAAATTGCATAATTGTAATACATAGATAACCCAATTCACTCAAATCAAAGAAGCCAAAATCACATAATTGAGGTATTTTTTGTTGGAATTAATCAGTAATTCCTCGGGGTGCAAGAAGTAATTTTGCAGCCCACTACTGCTAGCCCAATGCCCAAACACTAGTAGCCTAGTTTGAACAAACAAACAATTACAAAATGGGTTCTCGCGGAACCTAGGAACCGATTAAAGCGGTAAAACATGTGGGTCTGCATGACTTGTTTCTTGACCCGGTGTATTTGACAAAATAGCAAACCCTAGACATGCAACTCTTTGTCTGAGGTACTTTCTCTCTCTTTGTCTTCACTCTGATTTCCTTTTCTGCTCTGCTAGGGTTTTAACTAGCTGTTGATTCTTGCAGGATTTTAGGGTAAGCAACAAAATTCCCCTTTATTGTTTCTTAGTTCGTCTTCAGAAACCCTAGATTACAAATCCTTACTTGTTCTGAACTTTTCTTGTTGCACGTACTGAAAATTGATGAGAACTCAAACGATGATTGAGGCGGGAGCTTACGAAGGTATAACAATTACCTTCTCTTGATCTTTATTTGATTCTCCCTTTCTTTACTCAAACGATGATTGAGGCGGGAGTATATTGAATGATTTAGAGTAGGAAAGGATGCAATGAAATGTAAAATGTAGAATATAATTTTATTTCATCGTGTTGTATTGTGTATGCTGGACTGTATATATATACATAGTTGCAGTAGGTAGTTAGGTTTGTTAAGTTTGTTACAGGCAACAAACTTATTTTTCAACACTAAGTCTCTAAGCCTTAACGGCTATTTGCTAACTGTCATTTAATAAGGACTGTAGATTAAGTGTAAATCAAGGGTGCAGATTAGTGAGCCCAATATATTTGAGGTATTTAGAGGCAGGGTCGGCCCTGGGCCTGTGTAGCCTGTGCTACCGCACAGAGCCCAATCCCAAAATCACTTTTTTAGGCCCCCAAAAAACAATTATGTGCTTATATATACCGTATTTGAATCAACCATAAAACTATATCGCGACTGGTTTGTATACCAACCTTAAAGTTGTATTGAAATGTTATTTAAAATTTAAATAAAGTATTTTAAGGTTTTAGTGATTCATTCGTTAGGGGGCCAATTTTAGAAGATCTAATTACCTCAATTAAGTCCTAGAGGGGATTAAGTTATTATATAACTGCAATACTTAGAGGAACAAAAGTGCAATCAAATTCTAAAAATAAGAGCTAACTTCCATTTTTAGACAGAGTTGCCTGTATGGTAAATGTGATAGCGAACGCACAACAAAGGACATGAGCATTAACCGCATCTTTAGGAATTAGGAGTATACATGCACTCTTGACCAAAAAAAAAAAAAGTATACATGCACTATGCTGGCAATTCTGTGACACAGAAAAGACAATCAAAGGGTAGCAAATTGGTGGGGCGAGACAATAAGGCATAGTTAATTACTATAGGCCTACGCACGACGAGAAATTATGTGGATTTATCCATGAATCCAGCTAATATATATATATATATATATATATATATATATATATAATAGGCTAACCTCGTGCTTCTCTTTCGACTAACTTGATTGATTTAAAGATCTAGCTGTGCGTTGTTGGTATATCAATATGTTGGGGAGCAGTTGAGGATATATATAGTATAACATCAACCTTAACAATTAACATATGCATTATCTGCTAAAGCTTTCCGCAAATTATGAACACAATTATTTGCACTAATGTTGTCGATCGGCATTGGTTCTAGACTTCTGGTCAACTCATTCTTTGAACTTGAGATTTTATGCATCATGGGCCAAGAGAAAACATGATAGATGATGTAAGCTGTGAAATTAAAGGTTACCTTACCTTCCATTTAATTATTTTATTAATTTATTTCCTTGCAGATGCATGTGGAAGAGCGTGAAAACAAAATTTAAAAGGGTATGGAGGTTGGTGATGGGGATGCATACTTAATTTAAATTCAAATTTGGGATTGCTTTAGCTACAAGAATTAAGTAATGCACAAGGTAAAGTCACAAAATTTAATGAGCGGCTGGGCATTATTTGTATATAAAGAAAAGTGATCATTAGGTTGAAGTGCCTTTATGAAGACAAGTTATAAAATCTATCCCTCTATTCCTGGGTTTAAAAAAAGGCTTAATGACTAATCTAAAGGGTGTTGTTCAAAAAAAGTATCATGTGTTGAAGTTAGCCTTTCGTGAACTTCATGATGGCCATACTTTCTCTTAATGATGACCATACTTTCTATTTTATGCATATACCTTAAATTTGAATGGTCACTAGTCATACACCTATGTTGCAATATTTGAGGGCAAGACCAAGGCATCAATTTTACAGGCTCGTAAGTACATTGGTTATGATTAATTTGCCATACTTTTTAGTCGTGCTCAATTTAGTTGTGGAAATGGATGAGTTATAAACAATTAAGGAGCCCACGATTACATGTAATTATCTAATCAATATTTTATTTGGACCTATTTATTTATTTTATCTCTTCATGATAATGGGTTGTAACTTGTAAGCACCTAGTATCTAGTATCAAGAGCTACACAAAATATTTATAAATAGTAGACATTTGTAATTTACAAGTTAATTTTGTAGAGTTAAATTAGGTCCTACATAAATTTTAAAATAGTATCGGAGCTTATTCAATATTAGATGGGCCACCTACTATTGCTGGACTACTCAGGTCACCCTCTAGTTGTCAAGTTCTGAGAATGAGGGTGTACCGAGAGCCCCACATCATCCTATGTGATATGACATGAAATTTATTTTATAAGTAGAAGATACCTCTCGCTTTATAAGTCGATTTTGTAAGGTTGACTTAGGTCAAACCCAATTTTTAACATAGAACCATAACCTATTTAAGATCCTTTGGGCCACCCGCAATCAGACTACTTTAGTAACGCTCTAGTTGTCTAATCCCAAGCGTAAGAGGGGTGTTGAGAGAGTCTTGAGTGCCTAGCCAATCAAATGTGATATAACATGAAAAACAATTTATCAGAGCCCATCCAAATTCCTTTGCCGCCCACCCGCTCTCAGTCAACTTGAGTCATGCTCAGTTGTTTATTCGCTGGTCAACCCAAATTCTAGAATCTTACTCAAATTTAAAAAAACACAAATTTTGACCAAATTAAAAGCATAATTTTGCTTTTTAAAGAAAAATGTTTAATAATAATTTTTTAGTATTTTTAAAATTGTTAGTCAAATTAGCATTACCTTTATGTACTTAAGGAAACAAATCTCCACTCACCATATATGAGAGGCTGGAATATTTTTTGATTAATTTTTTACTATTAATTGTTATTTCTAAAATAAAAAACAATAGTAGGTAGGCTCAAAAATTTAGTAGATATATAAATAAAAAATTAAGTTTCTTAAATATTTTGAACAATTCCAGTCAACATATATATAATGAACAATTCAATAAATATTTGCAATGCATCAAATACCAACATAAATATTACGATTGATGATTAATATTATTATTTTGACGCAAAAAATTAACAAATAAACCTATGCTAAAGTCAATTCTAAAAAAAGTTTTGTTTTTATTGTAAAAAAATGTAATTTTTATTCGTAATTTTATATTTACAAATTTATTTATTTATAAAAAAACTTTAAAGATTCTTTACTATAAAAGTTTTTTCAATAAAAATTCTATACCTTACATATCCTTATTTTATTGTTTTTTTTTTTTACCAAATCCTCTTTTTATTATATTTTATTTGTTGGTGAGATCCTCTTTTTATTATACATATACATATATGTATGTTTTTTAAATGATATTGGATCCTCAGAATCCGTTTTCATTAGGTGAGTAATCAATTTATGGTTATTTTTTTTTAATATAAAGAGAACAAAATTACTCTTTCATTGAAAAGAAAGAGTGTCAAAATTGCATTCTGAAAGCAGAATATTGAGGAGACGACGACGTTTAGCTTTTTGTTTGGGTTCTACTACTTACTACTCTGAGAAAAAACTTCACGTTCAATTTAAGATTTGGGAAATTTTTGGTGATTTGCCCGGCAGATAGCCACGTATCACAGAATAATAACTGCTTCAAAAATAAATAATAATAAATATAATAAAACGACTAATTATATTTATTTACACGTTATGGCAGTTTGTTTTCATGCAGACGTGTCGGTCAATATTCATTGTTGTTGTTTCTAAATAAATCGCCGCTCTTCCCACCTCACAAAAAAAAAATTTCGCCGCTCTTCCCTTTCCCCCCTTTCGCTCTCTTTCTCTCTCTTATTTCTGTGCTTCCATTTGCCTCATTTTTCTTGTTATTATTTTCTCTTTTTATTCTCTCAGATTTCTTCCTTCTTTGCTAGGGTTTCGTTTCCTTTACTTCAAATTCAAAACTACAGCTTCACCGGTACGTTCCTTTTCATGCTTCACATCTATTCTCTTCGCGCTTTTACGTTACGATTGATTCACACGCGCTTAAGAATGCTTTTCCGTGTCTTCGGTTCTGTTAGATTCTGATTTGGTTGGGTTTTGTCTTTCCTGTTTTCTGTTGGAAATCCGTGCAATGCTGATTTGAATTCTGTTTGGATTTTTCTTCTCTATTTCTTTTTTAATTTAATTTAATTTTCTGTTCGGCTGCGGTGAGTTTCTGTTTCTGAGTGAAATGGTCAGAAATGAATATTCCAAATTATTGTTCTGGAGTCGAAATGAAGGACTCAACCGCGCCGAATGGCTGTGTTTTGCTAATGTTCATTGCGATTATGGAATTTGAGGTTCAGAAAATGGAAATTTTGGGATTTTTTTTTTCAGTTCTGATTATTTTCCTTTAATATGTTTATATTTTGGAACTGGAAATAAACGAAGAATATTTAGTTGATTTTTCCTTTTATATTTTTTGTGCAGCATGAGTTATAGCTGGCAGGAGTGAATCTAGTTATGTATTTTCGATTGGGATACTCTCAAGTTTGTGATGACTGCAAAGAGAGTAATGCTATTGGCAAGTGTGTTGGAGGTTGAGTCCATGAAAATATTAGATCTTTTTCTGAATTATTTTTCCTTTTTCCTGTTGCTTAATGCAGATTTTAATTCATTTGAATCAGCTTGCTTGAAGAGATCCGTATGCTTGCTAGAAAAGTAAACTCGAAATGGCTATTGCTGGTCTGCGCAGTGTGTCTGTTCTCGACTCTACTTTCCTAAGGGATTCACATACTCAGTCATCCAGAAGGAGGAGAGATGGAAGAAGTGGTAGTACCCGGTCGTCTTCACTTTTACAACTGTGGCGAGAGATTGAGGATGAACATGTGGTGGGTCAAGTTCAAGGAAGGCCAGACGAAGTACTACTTGAACAAAGGAACAATGGGTTGATTGCAGGAGGCCTCTCACTGGAAGATATGTCGGGGGGATCGGATAGCCCAGAGACAGGACAAGGGCATGTCATTGGAGATGCAATTTTGGGTGAGAATGAATTTGAAACGTGGTTACCGTCACCAAGTCAGAATGAATCCCATGAGGATTCAAACAATTCTAGTTGTGAAAGCTCTTCTGCCTTAGGAGAAATTGAAAGGGAAAGAGTCAGGCAAGTTTTCAGGGAATGGATGAATAGCAGTGCTAGGGATCATGGGACAAACATTTCCCGAAGAAATAACAATTCAAGGGGAGAATGGCTTGGAGAAACTGAACAGGAAAGGGTCCGGGTTATACGAGAGTGGGTGCAAATGAGTAGCCAGCATAGAGGTGTTTCTTCTGAGGAATATAGGGAAGAACCCTCTGCCGAAATTGATACACAAATTGAACGCGTGCGTGATGGACTTGTTGTTAACCAGAGTGAGGGCCAAACTGATCATATGCGGAGAGGTATCCGTAGATTACGCGGCAGACAGTTTATGCTTGATATGCTTAAGAAGGCAGAGAGGGAAAGGCAGGGAGAAATTCAGGAGTTGATGGGCCATCGGGCTGTATCTTGTTTCCCCCATCGCAATCGCATTCAGGTTGGTCCAATAAATGATTAAATTATATTTTATGATGTTTCTTCTCTTATCCCGTACCTCTGTTTATCAACTGCTACGTTTGAAAATGGAGCTTTTTGTTCCTGTGAGCTGGGTAAAAGATACACATCAGTTGAGTAAGATAGTACATGTAAGTGAGTGTACAAGGGGGGCAGCCCAAGTGGTAGGTCATGGGAATTGAAGGAGTTGGCTAACAAGGAGGTCGGGGGTATCAACCCCACTCCCCTACTAACTAGGACAAATACTACCTACTAACTTTTGCCATTAATAAAAGTAGAGTACTTGTAAGTTAGCATTTTGTTTCTATACTGAGTTTCAAAGTGAAATTAAAGTATGATAATTTTATTCTAGGCAGAGCAATCTTATGTTTACAATCCAATGTAATGTAGTATGGCTGTATGGGGCATAGAACAAAACAATTATTATGCAGAAGTAATCAGAATAAATATTTTTGATAACCTAGGCAATGCGAAACAGGAACTCTGTAAATGGCATTCAATAAAATCTTAGTTTACAATGTAGAACCTGATTTAAATTCCTAGCTTTTGCACTCAGTTTGATGAGATGTCTGTTAAAATATTTACAGGCATTGCTTAGAGGCAGGTTCTTGAGAAATGATAGATCTGTTGATCATAACCGGTCTACTTCTGTCGCAGAAAGTGAACTAGGCTTTTTGAGGCGAAAGCAAACTGTATCAGGTCTAAGGTATGCATTTTTGTGCCATTAATTAATGTTGATGGGAACATTTTAACTATAATTTAAGATCTACCCCCACCCTACCCCGTTGCCTCCCTTTATTTTTATGACTATTTTTTCTTGCACAATTTTCTTGTCTTAATGATAACACTTTATTTGGTTACTATGGTGTACAAAGTATGGCTTGTATTGAATTCTATACCCAACTTTCAAATGGATGATAAAATAATGAATTTATGACCATTACTTCACAAGTTCTGTATATATTGAATCCACTGGCTCACTTTTTAGGTTCTTTTTCAAAAGAAATGTCAACTTTTAAGTTGGCTGGCGGAAAAACAAAAAAGCAGTGATTTATTTCAAGTATTTTTTATGGTTGAGTGTTGACAGCTGTGCCTTTCTTCAGTGGGGATTTGTTTGGGAAATGACATATTGGCGGCTTGATGCAACTGCTGTTTAAGGGTGACTAGGAAAATCAATAACTTCGCTAAAAAAATTCCCTCCCTATTTTCACCTTGCATTCAGATGGATGCAAATAACCTGATTTACCCTATTTCCCCATAACCCTTTGAGAAATCATTTTTATGTTGCTAGTGTTTAAAGCTACTAATCAATGACTGCTCTGATTCGAGGTTGTGTTTAGCATTTTCACCACTTCATTTTAATTATCTATATATTTGCTTTATGTCAATTACATCAACTTGTCTTCTGAACAGGGAAGGATTATTCTCTAGGAAGGACCATACTGGCTGCAGTCAAGCAACCGGCAACCTATATGATACCTCATCATTCATTGATATTGATTCCAGTACAAATCAACAAACTGGAGAAAGCAGTTCACATATGGTTCTTAGTGTACATTCTGAAGAGTCTGAACCTAATAACACAAGAGGTAGTAGACTTGTGATATCAGGTAGCCAGAATTGTTTACCCGGAACCACTTGTGAGAATTTAGATGGGCAACAAGAATCGATTGCTCATGTAGAAGGAGATCAGGTGCAGTGTTTGCAAAATGAATCAGTAGAGTTGCAATCATCATTCAGTGCTACAGCTGACAGAAGGGATGACACTGGGCAAAGTTTTGATGAGATGGCAACCCAAGATATAGATAATGAACTTATCCAACAAAGCTTACAAATTGCTAATTCAGAGTGTAGTAATAATCAGGAATCCAGCGCGATGCATAACGAGCAGTCTGAGCCCGGTGATATTATTAATGATGAAAACAATTCATCAAATCACAATAATTATATGGAGGGCAATATTGATATCGATGTGAATTGGAATGAATCTGGTGTTCTAGAAGAACAACCTGGAGAAGTTATTGAAAATGAAGGAAATGACTGGCATCAGAGCAACAATGGACGGAGAAATAGCTCCAACGAAAGTCTTAATGATAATCAGCTCAGTAATACAGCAAATGAGTGGCCTGAAAACAGTTTGGCAAATGAAGTAGGAGAAAACCCCCATTTGCAAGAAGCTTCTGAAGTGTGGCAAGAGGATGGTGGCTTCCAAGAGGCTGTGGAAAATTGGTTGGGGGAACCTTCTGATCATGGAAGTGCTCCAGGTGGTAGAGTTCATGGATTTTATTTTCCTGATGATGACAATGTGTACAGTGTTGAACTCAGGGAACTTCATAGTAGGTACGTAAAACCAAGAGATGAGTTTCTGCGCTTATCATTTTAAAATGAAAGATGTAATCCAAAATAAATGTTTCTGTTCATCTTGCAGGAGAAGAGTCTCTAATCTCCTTCACAGTAGTTTCCGTGAGAATCTTGACCATTTGATACAATCATATATTGAAAGGCAAGGTCACGCTAACATGGAGTGGGACATGCAAGAAACAACCCCTTCTGCCTCGGTGGAACAAGACCTTGAGCAGCAGAGAAGAGTTCAGATTGTTGATCAGGAGGAGGGTACTATTAATATTCCACTTGATTTGCCCTCTTTGCCTATGTCTCCTACTCTCCCTCTTTGGGATCAGCATCCTCATCATGACAACTGGCCACATAATGATGTGAATAATCAGCGTCTAGGAATTGTGCGTTCTTTTCTTTGGTGATTTTTTAAATAATGTTCTCTAATATTTATGAAGTGGGTTTTTTGTGGCATTGACCTCATAAATTATTTTTTTATTATTTAATTAAGGTTATGAAACTTATTTATATTCCCAATGATTTTATCATGCAACTATTTCTAGGTACTGAATATTTGAAATTTATGGGGTATAATATAACATGCTTTCCTGATGTAGTATGTGGTAGTATACAGTTTACTGCTAGCTTTCTTTCTTTATATATGCGTTATTAAATAACTTTTTAATTTGCTTTTTCGTCTGGCAGGATTTGGAGATTATTAATGATTTGAGAATCGACATGGCTAGATTACAGCAAAGGATGGATGATATGCAAAGGATGCTTGAGACCTGTATGGATATGCAACATGAGTTGCAGCGCTCAATAAGGCAAGAAGTTTCTGCAGCACTAAATCGCTCAGCTGGTTCATCAGGTTTGCATTTTCTTTACTCTTCATTAGGTTCGCAATTTTTTTTTTTGAGAAAAGTAAGTTTCTTTGTCCATAAACAACTGAGAAGAGTTAAATTTATTCCAGGAATAAATGAGTGCGATTCATCAGATGATAAAGCTAAATTTGAATGTGTGAGAAAAGGACTTTGCTGTATTTGCTGCCAAAGCAATATTGATTCTTTGTTGTACAGGTACTATTCATTATCAGTTTGACGCATTTGTAGCCAGATTTGCACCTGATTCTAATCTTGCAAGATGTCTTTGCTTTTGTTGCAGATGTGGGCACTTGTGCACATGTTCAACATGTGCTAATGACTTGCTTCAAAGTAAAAGGAAGTGTCCAATGTGTCATGCGCCTGTGGTAGAGGTGATACGTGCTTATTCTTTACTATAATATTGATGACATCAAAAGTAAAGGTCATACTTTTAACAATATACAGGATCCTAACAAGTTTAATCTCCTGGACGTTTCCAGGTACTCTTTTTTCTTTTTTTCCCTTTTTTCCTTACTGTGATCACTGTATTTATGTCAAGTAAGGAACACGTGATGGCAATTTTTTGGGCCATAGTTCTTATATGAATAAAAAATGTTATAGAGATCCAGTCCTTTTAATTTTAGGTGGCTGAATTGTGTTTTAGACTTATAAATCAACCCGTCGGTCCATTATTTTGTAATTATGGTATTGTTCGGAAGTGTCGAGACTCATGTTTGGGTTGCACACTGCATGTATATTAAAAGCAGATTGGTTTGGCTCTGAAGTGTAATTTTTCATCATTTTTGAGAGAGAAGTTTCATCTGTCATGAAACTTGCATATTTTATTTTAGGTTATGCAGGTTTGCGTTTTGAAGTATCCTCTGATGAGAGGTAGCTTAAAATGACAGCCTATCACAACTAGAAGGAATTCGATTCGTTGGATTAAAGACTATTTCGAAATGTTCTTTCTGTTATTTTACTTTTTTTTTCCCTTAATTTATTTTTTTGAATTTTTAATTTGTTTGGTTGGCACTTGGTAGTTTGGTGAGACAACATTGACATCCATTTTTACACTACGTTTTCACTTTTATTAAGCCACGTAACTATTTGCAGAGACTATATTTCTACCGCTGTAGGTTTGGGAATATGACGGCATAACATCCAATTAATGACTTTGGTAGAGTATAGATAGATATAGAAAACGAAGTAACTCTTTTTTTTTTTTTATAAACCGGGTATCTTCTGCGCGCAACTGCAGAGACTAATCCATAGAGCTGGGTAGGACCACAATTGGCGGCAAAGCTCTCCCTTAAGAGATTTAACACTGAGGTTGGATTCGATCCTAGGATTTTGGTTGGAAGAGACCCTTACCATCTTATCCAAGTGCTCTTGGGTAGAAAACGAAGTAACTCTATATCCTGGATTTTAATTATAATTTTTTTAATTATTGAAATTTCTTTTAATGATAATCTGATTATATTGAATATCTTTGAAAAAAATTATATTGAATATCCGATTAATAATTTAAATTGTTGAAAATAAATAATTAATTAATCTTTCTTTGACTGATAATCAATGCTTACTTTACACTAAAGTGAATTTATTATACTTTATTTAAAATTCATTCAACTTTATTTAAAATAAACTTTCTTTTGAATATATGTTCTATAAACAATTAAATTTTTGTAACGGAAGTTGATGTATTTGGTTAAAATTTGGATCAACTAAATTAATTTTTGTTGATTAACTCTCTCATATAATAGAGTTTGGAGAGTAAACAAATTATAACTAACGACATTGAATGACATCATTTCAAAAATATTTATTAACTGATTTGGGTTTAATTATTCAATATTTTTTCTAATCTTATGGAAGTTCATATGAATGAGGGATAGCTTGGAAAATATAACTACATCTTTGATATAATTTGGATTATGTAATTTCACTTAGAGTACTAAGGAATTTTTTAGTAATTGTTACTAAATGGGCATAATAGTTATTTCTCCATCAATGAAATTTTTTGGTTATCACACAAACTCTAAATTGTGGTAAGTATGTACTAACTACACAAACACTAAATTGTGGTTGCTCAAGATAAACACTAAATTGTGATTAGTATGTACTAACACCATTAGATTGTTGTATAATGATTACGGAAAAATTTAGTAATTGTTACTAACAAATTCCTTAGTGCCTTATCTTTGCCGCAATTTCATCTTTGATTATGCCAACAAAATTAGATGAGATGAATTAAGTTTTCTTTGATGAAACGATTTTTGTTTTGTACTAAAAAAAATTCTTTGTTATAACTTGATTAGTTATTTTATTGATTATGTTTATTAAAAAGCACACTTATACATTATCAACCAAAAATATTGTGTTTAAAATTATTAGAATTTAATTTATACACATGGTTGTCTACTTTAAATTGTGAAACGACACATTATAAAAAAGATTTAGTTTTATGTTAACTACTTTAAAAGTCGCTACGATCATGATTTTTTATTGGTTGATAATGTAAAAATGTTTACGGTGAAGGTCTATACAAATTAAACTCAAATTATTATTATTATTATTAACACGTGATTAATTAAATAATAATAATGTCGGCCAAATACACTTATTCAAAATCGGCAAGTCATTTTATAGAAATTTTTTATAATTTTGATGACAATTATTAATTAAAATTTGTAATAGTATTCATATATAATAATAATAATAATAAATTGTTTTTTTAGACAGGAAAATAATGTATATAATTATGACACACGGCATTGTCTCATGTGGTAAAACTTTGTTTTATATATTATAGCAGATTAATGTTTATTTAAATAAATAATGTTATTATTGTTGGCCCTTAAGTAATGTTTAGTTATATAAAATATTATTGTGACCATTAAGGTATTGTTTAGTTACATAGAATATTATACTTATAAAACATTGTTATAATGTGAATCAGATAATGTGATACGTATTTTGTTTTTTAAAACAAGGAATCATCAAAACATTATTTTACTAATTATCTTCGTTTATATAATTCTTAATATTTTATTGGTGGTTTAGTGGTATCACATTTTGCACACGATACTCATGGCCGTGTTATATTTCGAACGCAAAAAAAGGTGATGACAACATTCTTTTTGACACTAACCTTCCAAGACTCACTTTATGATTAGTTGAGTTTCATATGGCTCCCTCCACTTTAGAAATGAGAACCATTAATTAATTAGTCGGAGCCACATGAATTCTAGCATATCATAGAGTCGGAGTTGATAGAAGAGTGTCAAAGAGGGAGTTGCACTAACACTCTTCTTGAACTCAAACGGTGTCAACTTATGTGTTTTTACAACTTTTCCCTACTCAAGTAGTCGACATCTCGATACATGGTCAATATGCATGATTTCCTCACCCCCCCAACACTTTTGTCCTAGGAAAACCTCAGATGAGGTTTATGGGTCTGACCTAAGAAGAGTCTATTTAACTAACAACATACTTATCTGAGATATTTACTTTTCCTGTTATCCACAACCGTACCAGTGGAAGTTGATTGTATGGAGAGTGGAGACGATGTGTGAGAATTGTATTAGAGATATAAAAGTTAGTTACACTAGGAAAAAATTAATTGTTTTCATTGACTATAAGACTTATTGTACCATTTAATATAATCAACATTCTCCTTATCGATATCATTTCTATTTCACTATCATTTTTTATTTTTGCATTGTCTCTTAATTACGCTTCCATCTAATATTGAAATAAATAGGTACGTCTTTATATAAAGAGGTTCTTACCAATAGCGTTTTTTTTTGTTTCATTATCGAGCCCGAGGTTTAAGTTGATTTCCTCTAAAAATAAGCTAAGAAATGAAGTTAGGTTTTGTACTAGAATAACTAATTAAGTCACCTATGAAGGGATTATTGTGACTCAGACATGGCCCATTTGTTATGTCCAATCCAAGACCTTGGGAGAGCTCTGTTTAAGGGCATTCCTCTCACCGAGGAAAGGTCACTTCACTCGTACACCTAAAACTTTAGCTTGCTAAGGAGTTAGTCTCTTCACTTCTACAGAAGAACATTGACACCTACTGTGAGGTCCAGACCCTCGACCACAAGGTTAAAAACTTTATGATAAAAGACGTACATGTTAAGTGATCAAACATTGATGAAGCACGAGGATGCGTAAGACCTTTATGGAAAGTATCAAATAATTCCTTAAGTATAAACTATCGTAAGACCTTGACAATAGCAACATAGCAAATCAAAAACATAAAAATTACATAGGAACATATAGCAAAAGTAACTTGATCCATATTTAAACTCCATAAAGTATAAAAGAACAGGTTACTAATTGCAAAAGACTCATATGTTCAATTTAGAAAATGACATAGTGAATCTCACCTCACTAAACAAACCCCAGCTCACCGAGAGCAATCGAGGACATTCCTACTCGCTCAAATGGGCCAGACATCTCACATGAGTAGGTCACGTATCCAAACCACTCTACCCTCCCCAGGCTATGTGCTTGAGGGGCTACGTACCACAATGAAGAAGCCTCCTAGACCCTATTGTTAATAAACAACATTGAGGTAATGCTTGAGGGGTCAACCCAAGAAGCCTAGTTGAGTACAAGGTTAAATAGGCAAACAAATTGCTTCGCCCTTATCAGACATTGTGCTTGAAGGGTTGTGCACTACAATAACTAAGTCGCACATGAAGAGCTTATGGTAACTCAGACATGACCCATTTATTATATTCGGCCCAAGACATTCGGTAACTTTTTTTTTAGATAAGCCATTTGGTAACCTTTATTTAAGGGTATTCATCCCAGAGAAAGATCACTTCACTCATACACCTAAAATCCTAACTTAACAAGAGTCGATCTCTCCGCTTCACTCATATACACATGATACACCTAATATTAGAGTGAAGGGTAGTAGAAACTATTGAATTTTATGCAGTAGTACAGATAACAGTAAAAACAAAAAAAAACTTTATAATACAAGTTGGATTTAATAGTTCAACTATGAAAGAATGAAGATAGTTGACAAGGAGTATAGCTGAAAGAGTGAGTTGATGGCTTTCTATATTTACAGTACATGTGTGTTGAGTTGTTGAGGCTTAATTAATGTCAACAACTCAATGTTGTAGCAGTTTCTTTCTTTCTCCAATCTCACTAACTAACTACCCCACTTCTCTACTTCCTTCATTCTCCGCAACCCCGCCATTACTACCATACAGCATACACCGGCAAATTGGACAAGTCACGTGCGCAGAAAGCCACGTGTCAATACATTCAGGGTGGAACACGTGCTTACAGAACGGAATCATCTTCACCGTATCACAATCACGAAACTCCTCCAAACATATCACACAATCCGGTTGCTTCGCTTCTCCTTGATAGGAACTCACCGGCAGAGACTTCACGGCGGAGATTTCCACCCCACCAAACGGCGGACGACGTCGGCGACGCCGATATTGGAATTCACGAACAGACAAGAGGATAAAGGCAAAGATGAAAAGAGCGGAAAAGAGTACGAGGAAGGTGTAGGCAACGTTGGAAGTTAAAATTGGACGAAGTGGTAATTGTAAAGGGCTTCTAAACATTGTGTATGACGTGTTCAATGAATTCGGTGGTGAAGATGAGTTCATGGCGGTGGGTTCGGTGGCTTCGATTTGAGGAAGAGGGGATACTGATGCTGAGATAGGAACATCCTCGTTCAGTAGAAGCAACCTACGGTTGTAGTTGTTGTAGAATCCCATGTTTTCTTTTCTTTCTTTCTTTACGAAGAAGCAAACACAATAGTCTCTTGAGAGGCAGAGGGCAATGTGGGATTTATATTTTATAAGAGTGCAAGTGAATATTGGATGAGGATTGAGGATCAGAGATATTGGAGTAAATTAAGAGCGGAATAAGTAGTTACGGTGGGAGCCACCGTATTTAATCGGTGACTCTCTGGAGTTTACAGGAATATTATTACTGCTGCAGGTTTTTCCCCCAAGGGAATGGATATGGATGGGATTGAATTGTTTTAGAGAGAGAGAGAGAAGAAATATGCAATGCAATAATAATAAATTGATGAGGTAGTAGTAGTAGTAGTAGTAGGTATAGGTGTTCGCGGTTTGGTTTGGTTCGGTTTTAACATAAAAAGTGAACCGAACTACAAGGTAAAATTACATGCGGTTTGGTTTGGTTTGGTTTGGTTCGGTTGACTTCCTAAAATAAAACTGATCCAAACCAAACCAAACCAATGCGGCTTGGATTGGTTCGGTTTTTTCCAAGACCAAAATAACTTAAAACAGAGTTAAAATTAACTAACATAAAAAAGGCTAACATAAATCTTTAAGAAAAAATCTACTCAAATATATGTAGTATATAAATCACTCTCTTTTAATTTTTTTCAAATAGCTAAAATAATATTTAAAAGAATTTGAATGAAATATTTTGTTTTAATTTTTAAATATAACATAACAATATGGATTGTTTGTAAGTGAGTCAAAGAATTAACTAGATTTGGGCTAGTAAGTGAGTGAGAGTTGGGTTGTAGTTGTATTTGGGTTAGTAAGTTAGTAAGGAAAGTTGTAATTCAGCAAGTGATCTTAGTGTTACTTGCGGTTTGGTTTGGTTTTGAAAATCAAAACCGCGAACCGAACCGCGCGGTACAATGGAAAAAAGAACCGAACAAAACCAATCAAAAGCGGTTTTTGCGATTTTCGATTTGGTTTGGTTTGCAGTTTTCCTATTGGTTTGGTTCGATTTTGAACACCCCAAGTAGTAGGTCCCAACTTTGTTGTCCATTCCATTCGTCCTTTTCTTGAAAATACTCTTGTAGTTTCTTTTATATGTCGACTTTATTATATAAAAAAAATATAGATTTTATGCAGGAATATTATTTGTAGACGACAATGTCACCTCCATGACGACAGGGCACAAAATGCCAATATTCTTTACTCACATTTTTGTTACAATAATATTAATACCGGTGACTCTTCCTTTGCATAAGGGGTGAGCAAAACACAACCTAACTAACCTCAACACTCATTTTATCTTTTTGGTCTATTTCTTGTGTAGATTTTTGGGTTTGTTCAGGTGAACAAGTTACCCTCTAAAAACATGGTATATATTTGTTCAGGTTTAGATATGAATTAAAAAGTGTTGGCTAGATTGATTTAGAGTTAAAGATTAATTTGATTAAGATTTAGGCACGAATTAAAAAGTCTTATATATACTACTAATTAATTGACATCTATTTTGACCATATAGTTGTTATTCTACTTTTAATATTAATGACCATATTTTATTTATTGCCTAATGTTATCTAAGTCGAAGAATTGTTAAATTTTTATAATTCACTAATTATAATTTTATATTATACAGATTAGCATTAATAAGTAAATATGTCTAATTATGTAATGGTTGTCAAAAGAAAGTCTAACTATGTAATTTGTTATTTATTAAGAATATTGTGACTTTAATTGATAAGAATATTGTGATTGTGCTTTTTTTTTGGTCAATTATTTGTGAGTGTAGGCAATAATTTGGGTCATTTCTAGATTTTATCTGTTGGGCTCGTTTGGTGGGTTGGACCTCTTTGTGTTTGTGGGCCTTATTTTCCTGCTGCTGTTTTCGTTAGGTCCATGCTTCTACTAGCTAATCCCATCCTTCTCACCACACACACCCTCAAATATTATAATTTTACCCTCACATGCAACATTCATGGACGACGTATTTTTTAGAGGTTCAGTTGCCTCCCATTGAATCGATACGACAACAATCAACCAGACGTTGCAAAATTGGAAAAAGAGGTGTCCTAATGTACTGCGCAGGTATCGCTGGGAGGGCCGAACCGATTCGATTGCCTTCAACTAAACCTCAATTGACAAACACACCCCTTTACCCATTTAAACCGAACCAAGTGCGATAAGTAAAATGTAAAATAATTGGTAGAAATAATATTTTTTAATAGTTGACAAGGTTGAGAAGATGATTAAAAGTAGGTGTGGTAAATAAGGTTGGGGTGGAGAGATAGGAGGTGTGGGGTGTTTGAAATGAGTGTGTGGTGTTGAATAAGAAGGGGAGGGGTAAGATAGGAAGGAATTTGACCAAAAAAAACGATAGAAGGCAAAATGTTTCGGTAAGGTTATTTTAGTAAATTTGTGTGAGCCGTGAGGAGTGTGTGTGTGTGTGTGGTTACCCAATAATCATTTCATCGTATATTATATCAACAATAATCAGTTTAGCTTATACGAACAGTTTTCAAGTTGAAGAGAGTGTTCTCTTACTCGTCTCACACGTACAGTTTCTCTCTATATATAAATTCTCAAAATTAAGTACACTACGCGACTTGATCTCGTTTCTATTAAACACATTATAACATATCTATGATTTAGGATTACTATTAGGCAACCAACCATTACATGCAACTTTATCAACAAGCAAAAACTAACTAACACACATGCATGCATCCCTAACACTACATTACACATTAACATATTTTCTTAGAAATTAAGATATATAGAAGAACTATATGCAAGCATGATAGGACGTGGTATAGTTGTTGACAGCTTTAACACCTTCAGCCATTGCATGCTTCCCAAGGTCCCCTGGCAAAATGAGCTTCACTGCACCTTGAATCTCCCTTGATGACAAAGTCATACGCCCAGTATAGTCCACGAGTCTACTAGCTTCATTAGCCAGTCTCTCAAACATGTCATTCATCAAGTTATTAATAACAGTCATGCATCTTGAAGATATTCCCATATCAGGGTGCACTTGTTTCAATACCCTGTACACATACCTTTGGTACCCTTCTCCACTTCTACTTCCCCTTTTTCTCTTCCTCCTTTTCTCTTTCTTATTACCATTTTGCCCTTTTTTCGTCTTCACCTCCTCCTCCTCCTCTTTATGATCAGAGGCATTCTCTTCTTTGGTTCCTTCCTGAACTACGGGAATGACCCTCACATCCTCTTCTTGTACTACATGATCACTCACTTCTTCTTCTTCTTCCCCTGTTTCTGGCTGAATGTCTTTGTTTCTTCGTCTTGCTCTTTTGTTGTTGCTGCTTACAACTGAAACCTGAACACTTGATTCCACAACTTTCCTTGTGGATCTTACAACCATCTTCTCAGATCTCTTTGGAGGAGCCATTAACTAAGCTTAATTTCAAGCTTTGTTAGTAACTGATCTGAGGGTTAATTAACTGGTTGGTTGGTACTGGTGACTGAGTATGTAATTTTTATATATAGCCTTGAGTGGGTTCTAGAATTTGACATGTGGAGGCTAGGTGTCAAATGGGTAGGAATGAAGTAGATACGTGGGGTTAAAAAAGTGTGAAATGGTAAAGTTCTCGAGGGAGGGAAATTGGAGGATGTGTCAATGTATTGTTGTACTGTACTCCATTAGTGTGTGTCTCATTGTCCCTTGGAAAAATGTTTGTGCTAATGCATGCATCCTTTTCACAATTTCTAGGTTGTTGCGCTGGCAGTGCCACAAAATCTAAAATTACATAGCGATCGAGTTTAATCTTACATTGCACAATACTTCCTGCCATTGCCTATTGAATATCTCTGTGTTAGGGCCATATTTATATGACCAATTTGCTTAAGTTTTGAAATAACAGCTAGATCATCAAAATCAAAACATGGAGGTAATTCGAACGTGTTCGAACAAGGTCGTTCGAACAGTCTTTAAACACGTGAACTCAGCGTTTCACGCGAGGTTATTTTTGGAATAAAATTTGTTAAGGGGTGTGAAAGAGTAGGAGGGGGTGTGGGAAAAGCAATAGCCTAAATCAAAGTCCAACCCATGAGAAATGAACCCACCAAGCAATAACCAAGGTCCATTAATATATAGTTAGCAGGTCACGTCCGTACACCACCAATGGGCTAGCTGCAACTCATTTGAATGGAAATTTTGTGGAAAAATCTAATGGGCAGCCCATCTATTTTGACGTATTTTAGATCGTATTTAGACGTATCTTTACTCGTATATCGTAACGCGTTCGTATCGTATTTTTAATCATAACAGACGCGTATCTTTTTAAAAATAATTTTTTTTAAAAAAAAGGGGGTTCACTACGCCAGAATTGTAAAAAGAGATCGCCACCTTTAGTAGCGTTTATAAAAAAACGCTAGCCATTTTAATAACACGCTACACCATTAGTAGCGTTTTAAAGTAAAACGCTACCTATTAGGTAACACGCTAGACAGATCCCTAGCGCTTTTACTCAAAACGCTAGCAAATTAGAAAACACGCTAGACAGATCCCTAGCGCTTTTATTCAAAACGCTAGCCAATTAGAAAACACGCTAGATAGATCCCTAGCGTTTTTTAGAAAGCGCTAGCTATTTAGAAAACACGCTAGACAGATCCCTAGCGCTTTTATTCAAAACGCTAGCCAATTAGAAAACACGCTAGATAGATCCCTAGCGTTTTTTATAAAACGCTAGGTATTTAGTAAACACTCTAGACATATCCCTAGCGCTTTTACTCAAAACGCTAGGTATTTAGAAAACACGCTAGATAGATCCCTAGCGTTTTTTAGAAAACGCTAGGTATGGTTAAATAATTTTTTTGTTTCCCGTTGAGCTACTTCCTCTTTCACCTAACACTCTTACCCGTAAACGCAAAATCACTCACCCGAAACGCAAAACCCTAACACCCTAACTCAAATTAACATCATCTCTCTCAACGAAAATCATCTCTCTCTCGGTGAACATCATCTCTCTCACTCTCGCACAACATTGGTGAGTTTTCTTTCCTTTCTCTGCTTCTTGTTAGATATTAATTGTGGGTTCTAGTTTAGAAATATATTAGTTTTGTCACTTGTGCACACTAGACTCTTCTTCTTTTTTTCACCACTAGCCTCTTCTTGTTACACATAAATTAATTGTTTGGAAGACTAGACTATATGGTTCCTTTGTCTTGACCAAAGGACCGAGAATAGAAATAGAATATGATATAGATATAGCTTGGGAAAATAAGGAGTGGAATTGAAAAAAATTTAAAAGAGGAAATTTTGTTTGTTTTTTTATATGAATTGATTCTTCATTATATTCGAATTGCTTGATGGGTCATATGTTAAAGTTCTCTTCTCGAGATTTTATTATAAATATTTGGCAATTATGGATAGAAATTGGATGTCCGCCAATCGTCATCCCCAAGGAGTATGCATTGAGTGGATTATTTTGTGAAATTTGTCTTTGTTGAACGTTTAGGGACTTCTAGTGGTATGAAATGTCCTTGTTTAAGGTGTTGTTATGTAAAATCGATTCTCGCAGAGAGTTGACACGACATTTAAAGGCGAATGGAATTGATCAAAGTTACACTTGTTGGATAATGCACGGTGAGAAAAAGGTGAATCTTCAAATATGAATGATATTAGTAAGAGATATGCGCCACGGCCGGTTGACACCGAACACATTCATTTGATGCGAACGAATTTGAAGAGATGGCAAAGGTGGTTGAAGAGGATCTTAATGATTGTCCCGAAATGTTTGAGAAGTTGATAAGCGATGCGAGACACCATTGTATGCGGGTTGTAATGAATTCACAAAATTATTGGTCGTGTGATCAAGTTGTATAACTTGAAAACTCGCCATGGATGGACGGATAAGAGCTTTACCGATTTACTCTCACTTCGAAAGAAATGTTGCGAATGATAATGTGCTTCCTTCTCGGACGTATGATGCAAAGCAAATGTTGGGGTCTATTGGCTTGAACTATGAGAAGATACACGCTTGTCCGAATGATTGCATTTTATTTCGGAATGAACACGCGTTGTTAAAGTCGTGTCCTAAATGTAATGCACCGCAGATAAGAAGAAAAAGAGTCCGCTCCACAAAAGGTGTTGTGGTATTTTCCTATAATTCCTCGATTTAGGCGCATGTATCGTAGTTCGTAAGATGCAAAACACTTGACATGGCATGAGGATGAAAGGATTAAAGATGGTATGCTACGACACCCGGCAGATTCTCATGATGGAAAAAATCAATATTGAGTATCCTAATTTCGGGATGACCCGAGAAACCTCGCCTTGCATTGTCTGGCGATGGATTTAACCCGCACGCGGTATCGAGTTGCTCCCACAAAGACATGGCCCGTGATTTTGGCGATTTATAACTTACTGCGTGGCTTTGCATGAAACGCAAAATATATGATCTTTGTCTTTGTTAATTTCTCGGGCCCAAACAACCAGAAATGATATTGATGTATACTTGGCTCCTTTAATTGAAGACTTGAAGCAAATGTGGGAGATTGGGGTAGAGGTGTATAATGGGTTCGAGAGAAGAAAGTTTCACCACGAGGCTATGATCTTTGGCACAATTAACGACTTTCCATATACGGCAATCTATCTGGATACAGAACAAAGGGCGCAGTGCATGCCCTATATGTGAAGATAACACGATTGGATGTGGTTGGAACATGGTAAGAAGAATATCTATCTTGGTCATCGTAGATTTTGCCATCAACTCATCACTATCGATTGTGGAGAAAGGCATTTGATGGGAATACAGAAACACGTAGAGCTCCCCGCCTTTGACGCGAACAGATATTTGAAAAGGTGGAAGATTTGAACATTAAATTTGGGAAGCCTTTTGCGGGAGAGATTGCCAAACGGGGTGGAAGAAAAAGTCGATTTTCTTTGAGTTGCCATACTTTGGAAGTCATTATATGTAAGGCATTTCATTGATGTGATGCATGTTGAAAAGAATGTCTTGAAAGTGTCATTGGTACCTTACTCAATATGCCGGGTAAGACTAAAGATACCATCAACTCAAGGTTGGATTTGGTTAGTATGGGTTTGAGACCTGAATGGGTCCCAGAAAGAAGGGTACACGTACATATCTACCTCCGTGACTCATACTCTATCTAGAAAGGAGAAGATCGTCTTTTGTGAGTTTCTTCATGGAGTTAAAGTTCCAGAGGATACTCTTCAAATGTGGCGACTCTTGTATCGATTAAAGACCTCAAGTTAAAGTCTCTAAAGTCCCACGATTGTCATGTTCTCATGGAGAATTTGCTACCCATTGGTATACGATCCATTTTGCCTAAGAAAGTGCGTCGGACCTTAACCAAACTTTGTTTATTCTTTAAGGCGATTTGTAGTAGAGTGATTGACCCTAGAAAGTTGCCAACATTGCAAAGAGAAAAATTACTCACACTTTGTGTGAGCTTGAGATGTATTTCCCACCTTCCTTTTTCGACATAATGATTCATCTAATAGTTCATCTCAGTTAGAGAGACACAATTGTGTGTCCCATGTTACATGAGATGGATGTATCCGTTTGAGCGTTACATGAAGATATTAAAAGGATATGTGAAAAATCGATCACGACTGAGGTTGTATTGTTGAGCGCTACATAGTTGAAGAGGCTATTGAGTTTTGCACGGGCTATCTATCTAGTCTTGAATATTCTGGGGACCGCCAAGGTCTCGTCATGCGGGAAGGATTAGTAAAGGGATGACAGAACTAAATTAGTGATGGTATCAAGGAAAGAACTAGAGCAAGCACACTTGTATGCGTTCTTCACAATGATAGTGAGGTTGATTCATATGTTGCCAAGCACAAGGAGATTCTTAAGAGTCAATTCCCTGGGAAAGAAGCAAGTTTGGTTAGCAAAAGAACACAATAGGAGTTTCATAGTGTGGCTAAAACATCACATTGATGGTGAGTGTGTTTGAATCCTACTTGATTTCAAAAAGATTGAGATGGTTAGCAAAAGGTCCAAATATACATGTCTTCTCTTACAACAACTATCTAATGAACGAGTGCACTTTCTATACAAAAGAACAAGATGATCGAGTAAAATGCAAAATAGTGGGGTGACTCTTGTAGCTCATTCTATGCACGCATCCAAAGCAAAGATAGAAATCCCATATATGCGAATATGTCTTACTTTGGCTTCATTGAACACATATGGGAGTTGGATTACAATATGTTTCAGAGCCTGTGTTTCAAATGTGAATGGGTTGACAATAATCTTTGGTTACTGATTGATGAATTAGGGTTCATGCGGGTGAATTTCAACAAGTTAGGATATAAAGATGAACCTTTTATTTTAGCATCGCAAGCTCAACAAGTGTTTTATGTCACCGATCCAGCTTAATATCAATTGGTCTATTGTTCTATTGACTAACAAAAATTTGTGTATAACAACGATGATGATGAAGCACCCGATGATGTTGGTGTTGAGGACGACCCTTTCTTTCGTAACATCGGAACCAATAATAGGGGAAAATACTTCTATAGAGGATGTTGTATATTTTAGAAAAGATCATAATGATGGAATTATTATTCGTCGGAAAAAAATACCAAGACGCGAATTGCAAACAAAATTTTATCTAGGAAAAAGGAAAAGGTAATATAGACTTAATGATATATCGTTATTTTTATTAATAGATAATATTTATATTGTTTTTGTAAATTTAACAATAACATGGATTATATATGTTATATTGCAGTCGATGACATCACTTAGTGATCATGAGATCTAGTGGTCAAGACAGTAGTCATTGAGGGTTGTCTTTGTTATATATGTTTCTAGCTTTAATTTGTAGCTACTTTTGAGTTTCATAATCTAAGTTACTTATTATGTTGTATGATTTGGATATATATTAATTATGTTGTAAGTAATTGTTAGTTTAATATGGTCTTTTGGTGATATGTACATATGTGTGTATCTATATATTGGTTTGTAATGATATATTGGCTGAATTTTGTTGGAATGTATTTTCTGAATTTTGTTGGAAGGAATGAATTTATAGGTTGTAATTAAAATGGAGAACAAACCAAAATAAAAAAATATTTAAAAAAATTCAGTCAATAGGTAGCGTTTTAGAGTGAAAACGCTAGAAATGAAGTTAAAAATTCATTCAATACCTAGCGTTTTAAAATAAAACGCTAGGAATTGTAAAGAGGAGCTAGAGGATCCCTAGCGTTTCTGAAAACGCTAGGAATGTTAGTAAAAAGGTGCTTATAGCATCCTGGCGTTTTTATATAAAACGCTAGGAATGTTAGTAAAAGGTGCTATAGCATCCCTAGCGTTTTATAAAAACGCTAGGAATTGTAAAAAGTGCGCTTTTAGCATCCCTTAGCGTGCTATAGCATTTATAAAAACGCTAGGAATGGTAGTAAAAAAAACGCTTTTAATAAAATTTCCCTAGCATCCCTGGCGTTTCTGAAAACGCTAGGAATTGTAGTAAAAATTTTAATAGCATCCCTAGCGTTTTAACTTAAAACGCTAGGAATGGTAAACACGCGCTAGATGATCCCTAGCGTTTTATGTAAAAACGCTAGGGATGCTATTAAAATTTTTACAAGGCGCGCTCTCTCATCTCCCTCACACACTCACGTAGACGTCTCTTCATCTACCTAACTTCTCTCCACGACCCAGGAAACCCTCCACGAACAACCCAGAACCCAGAACAACCGAGAACTCACGTAGACTTCGTTCATCGTACCTTTGCGAACCTCCACGACCCAGGAAACCTAGAGTAAACAACCCAGAACTCACGTAGACTTCGTTCATCTTCGTTCATCTCCTTGGTGCTACGACCTAGAAACCCATAAACGCCACCCAGGAAACGTAAAACGCAGAAACCCTCTTCGTTCATCCTCTCTCTCCTTGGTGCTATCTTACCACGCAGCTTCCTCCCATTTGTTTCCTTTTTCTGCACTCTCTCTCCCTTTCAAAAGGTATTTCTGCACTCACGTACTCTCCACCTCTCTCACTGCAATGACTATTTGTTATGGTTTTTTTATGGTTTGTTATGTATCTTTTGTATGGCTTTCTCTGTTACTTAATTAGCTCAATGTTGTATCTAATTAGTTGTTAGATTAGTCTAGCTTAGATAGCATTATTAACTTGACTAGTGCATGGCTTTCCTAGTGCATGGCTTTCTCTGTTTACTCTAGGTTCTTAGTGCATGGCTTTCCTATATATGTTTACTCTAGGTTATATACTTAGTGCATGGCTTTCCTATGTATGTTTACTCTAGGTTACTTAGTGCATGGCTTTCTCTGTTTAGTGCATGGCTTTCATATATATGTTTACTCTAGGTTATATACTTAGTGCATGTCTTTCCTATGTATGTTTACTCTAGGTTACTTAGTGCATGGCTTTCATCATTACTTAGTGCATGGCTTCTTCTATATTTTGTTATGTGTTTGTTGGTTCTAAACAATTAGAAAGCTAAAACTCACCGAGTCTATTTCATTTGGGTCATTGCAAGTCGGATGGCATCACATAGTGATCACGAGAGTAGTCGGGGGTGGTGATGGGGGTGATAGAAACACAAAGAAGTTCACTCCCGATGAATTACATCGAAAAAGAATATCGTCCATCGGATAAGTAAAGGACACGAGAAATATAAGGTAAGTTAATTACTAATTATTAATGTTGTTCTCTACCTTTCCAAGTTATCTAATTATTTAATGATTTAATTATTTAAGGTCCGATGGAGTGTTAAAGGTTTGCCAATTGGAGACAACGGCACAAATTTAATTAGCTTTATTGGTACTAAGGTGAAACAAATCTTTCCAATTTCAATAAAAAGTTGGAATGAGAAAGATAATACTGATTTTGCCTAAACCGAAAGATGATTTTTGGTCCTTAATACGGTATATAATTTTAGACCTCTTTAATAATCTTATTTAGTGAATTTTTAGTTGTATTTATTTAATCCATTTTTATGTATAAGTAGAAACACTTTGATGTCGATGATGCCCAAGAGATTGGATACTCAAGGAAGGGGGAAGGTTGCATCGGGCATATAGAATCGATGTGGGGAAAAAGTATACAAAACGGCTTTGATGGGACCATCAGACAGAGCCTCCAAAGATCGTATGCCTAATTATAACTAAGGAGGATTGGACCAAATTTGTAGATATACGACTTGGATCCGGATTTCTGTTAGTATATTAATTATTTAAGTTATATATATATATATATATATATATATATATATATATATATATATATATATATATATATATATATATATATATATATATATATATATTTCAAACAAGATATCATTCATTAATGTATACTTATGTTTTTAAATAGAAAAAAGCAAAGCCAATAAAGTGAGAGCTTCTAATCCCGAGTACCCTTATAGAGGAGGTTCAAGTGGATATCAAATTCTTGAAGAAAGATTGGTAAGACACAATTAGTTTAATTTATTATGATTTAATGAATCTTTTAATTTACAGTTGATTAACAATTATTAAACTTAAATAGTTACTGCAAGAGGGGAAAGATCCAACTCAAGAATCCCTTGATCGTTGTAATTATCTGCAGTTAGAGGCCCGACAAAACAAGGATGGGGAGATTGTGGATCCGAAAACTAAGGAGGTCAAGGACAAAATTGTAAGTATTCCAAAATTCATGTATTGTAATTTTAATTTTATGATTCTTAGCAAGTTGGAACATATTTCTTTTGTCGATTAAATTTCTTTGACACTTGTTTATTATTTTTATCCGTTACTCGATTTTTTTTGACACGTGGACATATTTTTTATTGTCGATTAAATTTCTTTGACACTTGTTTATTATTTTTATCCGTTACTCGATTTTTTTTGACACGTGAACATATTTTTTATTGTCGATTAAATTTCTTTGACACTTGTTTATTATTTTTATCCGTTACTCGATTTTTTTTGACACGTGGACATATTTTTTATTGTCGATTAAATTTCTCTTGACACTTGTTTATTAATTTTATCCGTTATTTATGTTTGTGCATCAACAAAGCAAATCACAATCAGATCACAAGGAGATTTAACAGATTGTGATGGTCAACAAGATGTCCTTGCTCGTGCCTTGGGAAGGGAAGAGAGACAGGTCGGATTAGAGGTTATGGATATGGGATTCCTCCTACAACCGTGTTTGGGCCAAAGAGCCAAAGCAAGGGTGCGCGGGGATTGTAAAGTCATGGCGGCAAAGTATGACGAGCTATCCAAGAATGTTCTTTGTGTTAATGGAAGAGAGACAGATGTTTAAGCGACTCTTGGCACAAAGGATTGGTGCACCATCCCCGCCGCACCACCCCTGCTTTGAACCTATTGAGCTCTTTGCACTTCATAGCGCCCGAGATAGTCGCACCATCCCTTCAACACGTGTATTTAACAAAACTCGACTGCTTTTTTGTACATATGTATTTGATAAAATTATCATGTATATTTATTTTTCTTTATAATTGATTTAGGATAATCGTGAATGTGAGCTATATATTGCAAACCCACATCGAAAAGGTTGCGATGGGTTTGATATGTAACCAATTGAATGCCACACCGCACAATTTACCCATGCCCGAAAACCATTTGAGAGTTAGGGTAGACTATTCAATAGAGGGTCTGCACCATTGCTGCTGCTCCAATTGCTAATGCGGATATATTTATTGTGGATTAAACACTTAGTACTTTTGTGGCATGGCTTTGAACAACTTGTCGTTGTAAGTGACAATATTTTTGTTAATAAGTTGATGACTATAATGTGTGTTAACTAACTAATTAATCATTTTTTAATATATACTAGGTACCCCAAGTGTCCCGACCTTCCCTTCAATAAAAGTGTCCCGACCTTCCCTTCCACTACCAAACTCTCCCGACCATCTACTTCTATAGCGCCAAATTGCAACATGTTGGTCAATTTCCCATTGATGAATTCCAAAAGTACATTGATTCTCTAAAGGTCCACATCACTCAAAAAATGAACCCGACGACCAAATTTTTTTGACCCGATAACATTGTGGGCTGGAGAGCAGTTGGTAATTCTCAACATGGAGGATCCGAAAGCTATAGTTGACATGGATTGGGCCACTGCCATCGATATTAGAGTATACCGGTATGTATTAAATTATTTGTACACAATAGTTGTTTATATTAGAGTATATATTAGAGTATATATATGAGGATCCGAAAGTTGTATATATATTATTTATAGGTTTTTGTACAATCGTCTTCTGTCCTCCTTCTCAACGAACACGTAAGTATTTCTTCTTGTGTCCGGCGTGTATCGTTGTGTTTAAGCAAGGTAATACAGAGGAACGTATTATGGCTATTAAGAGTGACGTACAAAGTTATATCCATTCACGCTTCATGGAAGCCAAGCATTTGAAGGGCGACTCTTTATTTTTGGCACCACTCAATAATGGGTGAGAAATTTAGTCTTCAATCACTTGTTTAATTATTTTGAGGATTGTATTATAGTGTAAATTAATGTGTACTCATTCGTGATTCATTTACTTGCAGCAACATTGGGTACTCTTTGCAATAAACCCTAAGCAAAATGTTGTCTACTATCCGGATTCACTTCAAGGCCATTACAACGTCTCACGTGAACTTCGTAGAGATTGTTGAGAGGTGTGTGTGTGTAACCCTCTCATTTTAATTTGTATAATTTAATATATGTATTTTGTTTAACGTTATATATATATTAACGTTATATATATATATATATGACATTATGTATGACATTTGTTGGCTTTGAAAGAATACTTGGGATTATCTACTTAGTAAAACAAGATGGCTACCCATAATCTGTAAGCTTTTTAATTCTTATAATTTTAATTGAATTTTTGGTCATAAAAATGTGACAATTAAGTTATAATGATCTTTTGCTTTGTAGTGTCCTAAACAACCAAATAACAATGATTGTGGGTACTACGTTATGAGGTTTATGAAAGAGATTATCACTCATGACAAAGTAACAATCCCAACCAAGGTAACTACTTAGATTTCTTTTTATATTGATATTATAATACTTACTCACATTTTAATTCTAATTTTATTTCATTTTATTTTTCAAGATTTTCCCAAATTTAAAAATATCCGAATTACTCACGTGAACAACTTACAGCAGAGTAGGGGGAGTGGTGCGCTTTGTTTCTAGCTTTTTGTAGCAAGTTTTGAGTTAATTTCATAATAGTTAGTTGTTGTATATATTGTATTTATATTATGTTGTAAGAACTTCTTAGAATGATATTGGATTGGAAATATTTGATGAATTTTGTTGAATGAATTTTGTTTGAATGATATTGGATTGGAATGTATTTTCTGAATTTTGTTGGAAGGGAATGAATTTATAGGTTGTAATTAAAATGGAGAACAAACCAAAATAAAAAAATATTTAAAAAAATAATATCACCTAGCGTTTTATAGATAAAACGCTAGGAATTGTAAAGAGGAGCTAGAGAGGATCCCTAGCGTTTCTGACGTAAAAACGCTAGGAATGCTAATAAAAGGTGCTATAGCATCCCTAGCGTTTTATGTAAAAACGCTAGGAATGGTAGTAAAAGGTTCTATAGCATCCCTAGCGTTTCTGACGCCAGGAATGCTAATAAAAGGTGCTTATAGCATCCCTAACGTTTTACATAAAACGCTAGGTATGGTAGTAAAAAGGTTATAGTATCCTGGCGTTTTAATTTAAAACGCTAGGAATGTAAGTAAAAAGAGCTATGGGATCCCTAGCGTTTTTATTTAAAACGCTAGGAATGGTAGTAAAAGAGCTATGGGATCCTGGCGTTTCTGAAAACGCTAGGAATTGTAAAAAGGCGCTGGGTCAATGGCTAGCGCTTTATATAAAACGCCACGTATGTCTAAAACACGCCGGGGTCAATGGCTGCGCGTTTTTAAAACGCATTACTAATGGGGTGTGCGCGATTAGTAGCGCCAGACTTTCTCTAGCGTTTTAAAACGCTACTTAATGCCCAAAAAAACGCTAGCCATCTTAATATGTTTGGCGTAGTGGTTCTCGAATTTATCTACCTATGAGGTAGATCCAAGAAACCCCACAAAGCATATTTTTTTAGATTTATGAACCTGATTTAACAAGATTTGAGGTAAATCAAAAAAATTAATTTTTTTATTTTTTTTTTAAAAATAGAGGGCATTTTTGTCTGTTTTGGTAATTATGGGGGTGTGAGAGAGAAAGGGACACACCAGTCTCCTAATTTACAATAAGTGATCCATTTGACCTAAAATAGAAGAATGAACGATCTAATCTATAACTAGAATAACATGCCAAAACGGATAATGTGGATGGATGCTCTCACGTCTAACACGAGGTGTCTGAAATTAAAATGTATATTGATCATAATATATAACGTGATAGACAAAAGAAGAGAGATATATAACAAGTAAAAAAAAAGATAACATGAGAAAAAAGAAGTGTGAACATGTAAAAGATAACATGTTTGGTTATAAGTTATAAAGTCACAATAATGAAGTAAAGTTGTTTTGTTCTCGTGCAGCTCGTGGGTGTATATCATGGTCCCCAGGAATAGCATTGCGTTATCACTTGAGCTTGAGTCTGACCCCTGCTAGGCTAGTAGTCGTATAAAGTTAATCATCGACACTGGATCAGCAGCCTTCTTTGTCTCCTTTCAATATACCTTACCTTCTTTATTTTGTTTTCCAACTTTTTCTTGTGTAAGTTGTATCTATGCATGCAATTATAGAGACTAATCTCTCGAGCCGGATAAGGTCATAAATGGTGACAAAACTCTCTCTCTTTCAAGAGTTTTAACGCTGCTACATTCTCAAAGTTGGATTCGAACATAGACTATTGATTAAGCTTGAAGAGACTCGAATCATATATATCATCCCAGCGATCTTGGTCCAAGTTTTGTTTTTGTAGCCAAAGAAAAATAATAAAATCAGAGCGCAAGCCAAATATATATATATATATATATATATTTTTTTTCATTTATTCATTCCTTTTCTACTATTGATGAAAATTAACCTACACTCTAGTATTTCTCTGAAGCAATATATTCTAGCTTTTTTGAAAGTTCCAATACGGTATTCATTCAGGATTGTGAATAAAAGTTTTGTTTCGTTGTTATGAGTAATTTGAGCATAAACACAAACATAAACATCCAAAACGTGTCTTTTGAATAAGCTATAATTAATATCTAAAGCAATAATAGCAGAGATACGTACAGATACAGTAGTATGTTTTTGTTAACGACTTAACGTTCTTTTCTATATGATATCCAACTTGGGACTGCTGAATTCTTTCTCAGTACTATTCTGTCAGCTCGTCTCTTATCATATTTTCTTAAAGAAACAGAAACTACTGCATGGAATAATCTCCTTGAAAAAGATCAACTAAAGCTACACTTAACTCATTCACACAACAAATACTTTGAAGGCAAGATGAAGATGAACTCACTACAGCATTTTTGGCTTTAAGGCCACACTTCTACAAATGTTGACAATGAGACATTAAAAAACCTACAAACATTAAAAAATAAAAATAAAAACAGACACTACACTGGATTGAATTGAACTGCAAACTTATTGTTATATCTATCTTCTTATTGGAATAAGGAAAGGATAGTCAGCATTAATAGTTTCATCTTGTTGTAGTACATTTCTTGTTAACTCTAGTAAGCTCAACAATGGATTGGAAAAAAGACTCAACTTCCTCATGCTTTACTAAATACTTGAATTCATTTGCTAATGATCTTCTTTTCATCACGCGTGATGAAAATGTTGACACTGACCTCCTTTTTTTTCTTGGGGCAAGTGGACAGTTTTTAACAACAGGAATCTTATTGCTTGTTGGAGTTTTGCAGTACTCTTCTACTTTTGAATGATCTTCTACTCTTCCTTGTTTATCATGAGGATCAGTATTTGAATATTCTTCCATTGGTGAATGAACTTGATTCTCTGTTGATGATGAAGACATCGTGTATATATTTAAAATGGTTATTTATTTGTAAGGAGCTAGCTAGGTAGCAATATATATAGAAAGAAACAATTAATAGAGTAGATATTTGAAATGAAAGGGAATATAATTGGTGGAATGTGGTAATAACTTTTTGATTTATTATTAGCTTTTTTGCCTTAGTTGTTAACAGACTTTCTATAGAGCTTTTTGCTTCAGTGTTGAAACTTGAAAGAGTGTGTCAGTGCCGTGCGGTTTTAGTTGCCAACGACAGCTCCTTCACATGTGAGAACAACAACTCTAAGTTGGCAAGAAAGCCACTCTTCAGATCCCATTTTCTCCAACTAAGTCTTGGAATTTTTTGACTAGAGGGGGACACCAAAATTGTACTCCTATTCACTATCAGTATATGTTTGTGTTTTAGTAAAGGGTTTTATTTTTCTCACCCCCCTCCTTCCCTGTCTCACCCCCATAATATCTAAAATGGACAAAAATACCCCTGAAAATTTACAAAAATCACATTTCACATTTCATAATTTCGGAAAAGTAAGTAAATTCGAATGGGTTTTTCGGAATTACCTAGTAATTCCGAAAAGAATTTTCGAAATACCTCGAGAGGAGGTAATTAGGTTGTAAATATGAACCTAATTACCTCACTTCGAGTCCAAAAATCTAATTTTTTTTTCAATTTTTAATATTTTCTAATTACATTTATTTTTTGAACAAATGGCGAGTAGACGATCGGACAACGTAGAAGCGGCGAGTCTTGGGAGCAAAGACACGCGCGGTGACGGCGAACGACAACACATATTCTGCAGGGAGGCGAGTAGTAGCGATACTCCTTCTCCGGACACTTTACATAGGCTCGTGAGTCTGCTGGGCATGCTTCGAGCGTCGAGAAGCGCGAGAGCCCGTGCGAGTGGTAGAGATGGTTGAGCTCGAGCCCGAGCCTCGGCCGGTATGATGAGCAATGGATACAAGACCACCACGATTATGAGTACCATATGCGGCACCAACAGGAGCACCCAGAGATGTATCATGACGGTTGGGAGGCTTTGGAGGAGCAGGGGAGGATGAGGCCCACAGATCGGGAGGAGGAGGTTCGGGAGGAGGTTGAGGAGGAGGAGGTTCACTGCCCGGTGTGGAGCACACACCCTTATATTTACACCGGGATACGCATTGCGCGCGTCCCGGATAGATAGAGGCGAGGTAATTAATTTTTTTATTTTAATTTTACTTAACAACAATTAATTACTTATTTTTAATAACGTATGGTTTAATTTTAATTTTAATTTTAATTTTCAACCTCGGAAACTAAAGGTTGTATCTCACGGCGGAAAGATTCCTAGAGTTAGACCTCTGAGCACCACCCACGGTGTAGAGCAGTTTGGTTGCGTCTCGCTAAGCTTTACGAGTTGGACATCACACCTCAGGGGCAATCAACCATGAGTTGATATCTGCTTTTGTGGAGAGGTGGCATCCCGAGACTGTTCATTCCACATGCCCTTTGGGAGATGACGATCACCTTGGATGATGTGGCCGCGCGTCTTACTCCGGTGCGAGCCACGGCCAGAGCGAGCGAGCCAGAGCCACGAGCGAGCCCACTCGGGATCCACCATATCATCGAGAGGGAGCTGTTGTCCCGAGACATATGAGAGAGAGAGTGTGCAGAGCAAATTTGCATTGACCCGGATGCCTTAGATGTCGCCTGCTCACCCACTTCACGTGCTTATTTTCATCATTGTTAAACATTTTGGACCCATAGTAGTTGTATTTGTACATTATATTTTTTTATGTTGGTCATTTTATATATTTTGACGTCTTCTTATTTAAATCGTAATCCGTTCGTATCATATTTCCAAAATAAAACGCGCGTTAAATATTAATTTAATATATAAACTTTAAAAAAATACAAATTTCGAATTACCTTTTTTAGAGGTAATTCAAAATTTTTTTTTTTTGAAACCTAATTACCTTTTTATAGGTAATTCCGAAAGTTTCATTTTTTTGAACCTAATTACCTTATTTTGAGGTAATTCCGAAAAATTTAAATTTTTTTTTTTAAAACGCAGGGGTATTCTTGGCATTTTTTGAAATATGGGGGTGAGATAAGGAAGGAGGGGGGTGAGAAAAATAAAACCCTTTAGTAAAAGGAAGAGTTAAGTTTTTTGCCATAACACCATTTGTCGTATATTCACTTAGTTGATCATAGAGTAAACACAATTTGAATAGACCTTAGTTAAAAAAATACTTTTAATTGCTGGTTTGCAATTTTTTTTTATAATACTTCAATTATCTATAACGTCCAGCTCAATTAGAAAATGTTGAAATTATTAGGCTGAATATCACGTCCTGAGTTCGAACTCAGGATCTTATAATTGTGTGCATGAGTTTCTAGTGACAATTACCACTCGTCTACAAATATATAAAAATAATAAATAGTCTCTAGCTAAAGTTTGTGATATATCTTCAAATTTAATCACTAAAGTTATATAATTAGTCCTTTACGGAGACTAATAAAACACAATTCTTAAAAATTCAAAGACTAATTTGACAGGTTTCATAAACTTTATGGACTATTTTTACTATACATGTGAGGGATCTAGGTGAGAGTTCATTTTTAGAGAATAATCTCACAAAATTTTAGATACTGATTTAATAAATTTTAGTGCCTATTTGAGGGTTCAATTCTTATTTAACTGTTAAAGTTAAAAGGATTAAGAGATTTAGGTGCAAAATTATAAATCCAAGGAGGTCAAAATAATATATATATATATATATATATATATATATATATATATATATATAGAGAGAGAGAGAGAGAGAGAGAGAGAGAGAGAGAGAGAGAGAGAGAGAGAGAGAGAGAGAGAGAGAGAGAGAGAGAGAGAGAGAGAGAGAGAGAGAGAGAGAGAGAGAGAGAGAGAGAGAGAGAGAGAGAGAGAGAGAGAGAGAGAGAGAGAGAGAGAGAGAGAGAGAGAGAGAGAGAGAGAGAGAGAGAGAGAGAGAGAGAGAGAGAGAGAGAGAGAGAGAGAGAGAGAGAGAGAGAGAGAGAGAGAGAGAGAGAGAGAGAGAGAGAGAGAGAGAGAGAGAGAGAGAGAGAGAGAGAGAGAGAGAGAGAGAGAGAGAGAGAGAGAGAGAGAGAGAGACTAGCTAAATGAGTGTTTTTATTTTTCAACAAGTGCACACCCCAAATAACATAGGCCCGCCTATATGCTCAACCTTACACGTGGAAGCAGTGGCGTATCCAGTAATAGAGTGACGTTAAGGTCCTTAATTCTTGTAGTGTGGTGATAATTCTCTTTAAATAGTTTTCTGTAGTCTCATAAAATTTAAAGAAATTAATAATTTAACAAATTAACAATTACACTACAAGAAATTCGCATATTACCGGCGGATTTAGTGTATTTTCGGCGGATTTTTATCCGCTGGTAAAATTAACGGTGGATTTTTAAAAAAAAAATTTTTATTTTTTTTTAAAAATCCGCCGGTAATTTTTTTTTTTTACTTTTTTAAAAAAAAATCCGTCGGTATTTTTTTTATTTTTAAAATCCATCAGTAATGTTCAAAAATCCGCCGGTAAAATCGCGGAACTTTCAAAAATGTCTATAAATGCAACTTTCTCCTACACTCTTCTCATTTCACTCTTTAACTCCTTCTCATTCTCTTCTACATTATCTATATCTTATCTTTCATCTTCTTTCTCATACTCTTCAATCTTCATAAATTTCCCTACATCTCTTCCACATTTCCTCTTTCTTCTTCATTCTCATTCATTCATTTTTCTTCTTTACTTCTTCATCTTCATTCTCATTCTCTCCTATATTCTTACTTCTCATGCTCCCCTTCATTCTTATTCAATCTCAATTCTTATTTTCCGCTATATAATTTCTTCTCATACTCTCTTTCATTCTTATTCCTTCTTACTTCTTCTTTCTCACTCTCTCCCATATTATTTATGTTCATAATCTACTACTTTTTTTACTCATTCTGATAAATAAATAATTCGAATAATTTTTTAAAAAAAAACTAAAATTTAAAAAAATAATTCGAAAATAGTTTATTTATTGAATTAAATTAATGAATTGAAATATCTGTTTTAATAAAATAATTTAAATTTTTAATATTAAAATTAAACTAATTGAAATATATGTTTTAAAAAATAAATATTATTAATTACTAAATTAAACGAATTTAATTTTTATTTTAAAAAAAAAACATTACCGGCGGATTTAGGGTTATTACCGGCAGATTCTCATTTTAAAAAAGTTAATTAATTACCGGCGGATTAATCAGAATTACTGGCGAATTTTATTTTTAAATAAAATAAAATAAATTTTACCGGGGGATTTTTTTAAAAATAAAAAATAAAAAATTTACCAGCGGATTTTTATTTTTATTTTAAAAAAAAATTTACCAGCGGATTCCGTCGTTTAACGGCGGATTTTTATTTATTTATTAAAAAAATTACTGGCGAATTGGGTGGTGTTTAACGGCGGATTTTTCGCCGGTAACCATTACTTGCGATCGATTAACCGTTGATGATCTACGGAAAAAATCTGCCGGTAATGGCCAATTTCCGGTGGATTTCGGTCATTACCTGCGGATTTTGCCTACCGGTATTCCACGAATTTCTTGTAGTGTTAGTTACACGACAAATTTATTATTTTTTGTCAAATAAAAAAACAAATTAATAAGTAACCAAGGGAAGGGTTTTGTAAGAGAAACTATTAAGAAAAGGGAATCAGGGAAGGGCGAGGATCGAATGGGAAAGGGGGAAATTAGTAGTGAAATGGTAATGAAGAAATTAGGACAGGGAAATGGCAATGGAAATGTGCATGCCATGCAACACAACCAACGGTAACACTACAATGTTATACAATCTTGAATCGCGAGGCAAAGGAGCATCATCGCGAGCACTGCAGTAGTGGCTCGCAGAGCGGCATAGCCAGCATGCGTGCGGCAACGACAAGAAGTTTGCAAACGAGCAAGGGGATGAGATGAGGGTTGTGCAAATGAAAACATAGGGGTAAAAAGACTATTAAGGGAAGGGTTTTGTAAAAAGACTATTAAGAAACAAGTACCGTCCCAAAACAAATGGAGCGCATGCAGATATTAAAAATGGGGCTTTATTTATACATTTTTCATATACTATTTTTTTCCAAGACTCATACTAATTTTTTCATGAATCATATCTAAAGTTTTTTCCGAGCATTAAATCACCTCAAAACACACTACTTAACGGCGCACTTAACGTATTTTGTCACGATTTTTTTTACCAAAATCGGTTATTGAGGAAGTAACATTGCGTATTTGAACACTTGAAATTTTTCTAAACTCTAAATTACCCCAAAACATACTACTCACCATCACACTTTACATATTTTGTCACGAAATTATATTCTTTTTTCACCAAAATGGTTACTGAGGAATGAACTTTGCGAACTTGAATACTTAGAAATTTTTCTGAACTCTAAAGTACTTTGAAAGACACTACTCAACCTCACACTTTACATATTTTGTCACGAAATTAAATTCTTTTTTCACCAAATCGATTATTGAGGAAGAAACTTTGCGCATTTGAACACTTAAAAAAATTTCTTAACTCTAAAATACTTCAAAGCACACCGCTTAACATCACACGTTACATATTTTGTCACGAAAATAATTTTTCTTTCACCAACCCGATTATTAATTAACAAACTTCGTGTATTTGAACATCTAATTTTTTTCGTAATCTAAAGTACTCTTTTAAGGGGCCCTAAAAAATTTATTTTAGGCCGAGGCCCTGTGCAGTAGCACGCCCTACACGCCTTAAGGGCCGACCATGTTAAGAAAGGGGAATTAGGGAAGGGCGAGGGGCGAATGGGAAAGGGGAAATTAGTAGTGAAATGGTAATGAGGAAATTAGGACAGGGAAATGGCAATGGAGATGTGCATTTCCTGCAACACAACCAACGGTAACACTACAATGTTATACAATTGTGAATCGCGAGGAAGAGGAGCATCATCACGAGCACTGCAGTGGCTAGTAGAGTGGCATCACGAGCGTGCGTGCGGTGACGACAAGAAGTTTGCGAACGAGCAAGGGGATGAGATGCGGGTTGTGTAGAGAGGTGAGATGGGTGATGTGTAGAGAGAGAGATGAAGAAGAGGAGAGTGAAAGTGGGAGATGAGGTTTCTTGTTGTGTGACAGAGGGAAGAGAGAAGGAAGAGTGTAGAAAGGTTGCGTCTCCGTACAATGCAGAAGAGACGGTGTAGCCAGGTGCAAGAAAAAGTAGCTAGTGTTAGTAGTTTGGTCAGGGTGTCCAAACGAAAACATAGGGGTAAAAAAAGGGGTATCAATAGGTTTTTTTAAAACTGAGTGTGTGCAACTGCACATCCTGGGCTATGTAAGTCTGCCACTACGTGGAAGTATGGTAACACGTGTGCTCAACCTTTAAATCCAAGAAGGGATCCAGAGATTGCACCGTGTGGCGAAAGCCTCCACTTCTTTTCTTGCTTCTGATGTAGGCGCGTCTATTCCAAATAATTTGATTATTGGAAATGTGGCATCCACAAAGGATTTTGAAGAAGAAACTCATGGGTTTTGCTAACAGTATTGATTTTGGCAAGAAACTTGGAACTATCTCATGTTGTTGTTCAAATGGATTCAAAAATAGTCGTAGGCAATGCCCATTCTAGTAATTGTGATGTCCAAGTTTTGTTGTTTAATTATCGTGTGGAGACACTTTACTTTAATTTTAAACTATCGTCTTGACCTGTGCGCTGCATAGGGTAAAAACTCTAGTTAATATAGAATTATTGTTGGGTAAAATTTGTTTACTAAATTGCAACCTGAAGAAGTATCGTTTAAATTGAAGGTCAGTATGAAATAAGAAATTTTACTAAAAAAAAGGCAACTATGAACTTAAAAACTATAAAAAGAGTGTGTACAAATATAATCAAGACAAATTAGGGGAGAGGACAACTCCTTAAGATTTATATTCTTAAGATTCAAACTTTGTAGTAAAGTTTATTCAAAGGCAAACCAATGTAACAACCCAGAACCTTACAAGGGAGACTATATTAAGGCCAATTCTCTTTGTTCTTGAGATGTTACCCTGAGGTATTTCGGACAATTAGAAATTAGAGTTGTCAATTTGGCTTAGCCTAACAACAGGTTTGCTCGTTGGCCAGATTTCTGGGTTGGGCTCGCCAATTAACGATTAGGAATAGAATGGGTCGTTTAAACTCAGGCCAGTTAGCCCATGGAATCATTTTTTGTGATTTTTTTGTTAAAAAGTTTGTCTAAGCCGAGCCAGCCCGCTGACTTGATGTTTTGAGCTAAGTTGGGTTATAAAACTTGAAAGAGGTGATTTTTGAATGATAGATATCTAACACTTGACACTATCAAGTGAAAAATCTAATGAAGAGAATTCATTCCTTTATAATAAGAGATCAAAGAGAAATTGTTTCCTTATACAAAACCATTCATGTGTACAGGGGACATTTACACCTAACACAAAGTAAAGCAAAACAATTATTGCACCCAAAGCCAGCCTAACACAAACTTTCCCCTCTCATTTTTATGCTTAATAAATTAATGCTACCCATTAAGACACCTTAGAATGCTTTAGTTTATGGAAATTTAAACCCCCCCACATGGGGATTGTAAGGAATGAACTGGATAAAGAGCACAAATCCAGCTTGAAAACTAATCAATCATGAAACCATTTACCATATAATAATAATAATAATATTTTTATAATTATTAGGGACCTAAAGGTGCTCTATGAGGTATTCCCTTTCTTCTCCTTGAATTTGAGCAAGCTTGTGGAAAAGAACAATAAGGAGAAGACGTGCTTTGGTATACTACTTGTTTCTGATTTTGGTGGATTCCTTCACGCATTATTTCTTCCTTTGATAGCAACCTTCTTCCCATTTCTTCTTGCATTTTCCCTATTTCTTCGTCTTTCTTTGCGCTTAAGACAAAGCTCCCTCTCCCATTTTTCTTTATTGCTACAACCTATTATTATTTACATATATACACAAAAATACAGCATTGTTAATTATTATTATTATAATAATAACAACAACAATAATGCCACTCCAAATTTCCATCCCACTTAGAAAATGAATTACTACTACAAATTAAGGAGTTATTAGATGGTTGATCAGTCTTTGACTTTTGCAAAATAGATGAACTAAATTGATAAATAGATGGACTAAATTAAAACACTTTTGTAAAAATCGAAGACTAAGTTGATATATATATCGTAAATGTAGGGACTGCATTTGAAGTTTTGCGAAATTTCCAACGACCAAATTTGCTAATAACTCAGAAATTATTTAATTTCATTTTTCAAAGTAAAACGTATAATCAAAAAAATAAAATTTATAGGGAAAATGGATAATATTTGGATGTTGACGAACCTTGCATCCCAAAGAACAGAAACGAAAAGGGTCCAAGAGATTTCTTCTGCATATTTCACAGAAATAGGAGCTGGTTTTACCCGCAATAATAACAGCATTACTAGTCTTAAGCTGATTTTGTGGCCTCTCATTCAAGAAAAGAACTCTAGCACTGTTAATCACATATGTTTGAACTCCACTTATGTCCAAAACCTTCTGAATCTCTGTTACCCTCACAACATCATGATACGACGACCTCCTTATCTGCATATATTCCACTTCCACATACAAATATTAATTCAACCCTTCTTCCAAGTTTATACATATATATAATGAAATAGATATTACTTACTTGAATTACTTGATGATTGTTATGGCAAGATTGTTTGCAATAAAAGCAGAATGATTGGTTTCTGCAATCGAGACAGAACATGTTGCATTCATTTTTGGGTGCGTTGATATGGTCTTTGCATACAGAGAAGAATGTGGTTGATAGTAATTGTTCTAGCCATGGTGGTGGAACCAACATTAATTCCTGATCGAGAGACAAACACAACAAACTATACTGTAAGAAGAAGAGAAGAAAATGTTATCTATATAAGATATTATAAATCACAAAATGTGTATCTATTTATCTACCATTGTGAAAGTTGATTATGATTAAGCTATAGAAAACGTATGGTTGGAGAATATATATACGAGGAAGAAGTACAGGAACAAACAGAGAGAGGGAAGTTGAAAGAGTAGCATCAACAAAAACAGTGGATGAAGTAAAGGTGTATATATATAGTAAGAGAAAAATATATAACGGACGGTTGCTATGAGAGAATGGTAGGTCAAGCGGGTTTTGGATCGTTGGATTAATGGAGTTCGTTGTCTTTCTGCTACAGCTACTTCTTTAGTCTTTTCAGCATTTTCATTTTGCATTTTTTCGGTGTCGTCCTCAAATTCCAACACAGCATTCGCATGTCAACTTTTGGGTGTTGCTTTTCCCACACCCCCTCCTACTCTTTCACACCCTTATCTCCAAATATTCCAAAAATACCCTTAAGTGGAGTGCGTGTTTTCACCTATTCGGGGATGGTCAACCGAATCTATTCGGTTGAAGTCAACCGAACGGTAAAAAAGGTGAATGTGGTGTGAGAGTCCATTTTTGTAATAAAATAGGGTGTTCAACACGCCATGCGAACTCGCTCGCGCATGACCTCGTTCGAACAGGTGAAATTACGCACAAGAGGGTGTGAAGTCACGATTTAACACACGAACGATGTCATTCGAACCTGTTCGAAGGCCCGTGTTCGAACAGGTGAAATTTCGTGAAAAAAAATAGATTTTGGCTGGTCTTTTGGTCATTTCACACCCTTATGGGGTGTGTTTTGAGTAGGAGGGGGCGTGGGAAAAGCAACACCCCAACTTTTCTTATTAAATCCGCGAAATTGGACTAGGTCCCAGCCCAATTCGGTCAGGTTTAATGGGCCGAAATGCATAAGTGTCTTTGTGTTGGTCCAAGTCGCTTATTTAGATATTAATTGCCTGGTTTTTTTTACCCCATAATAGTGAAACCCCAAAATACCCTTAAAAAACGTATTTTTTTTTTAAATTTAATACCAATCGTATATATGTTCAATGAACATATATATTACCCTTACATTTTTGCCATCGTATATATGTTGTTGGACGTATATACGATTGGTATTATGGAAGGCCAATCGTATATACATTTTGTGGGGTGTATATACTATGGGTTAATTTAGGGGTCATATATACACCCCCAAATAGTATATACAATGGTGTATATACTATTTGGGGGGTGTATATATGATCCCCCTATAAAAAAAATTTAGTCAAAAAAAATTAATTAAATTATTTAAAAAATTAAAAATATATATTTTTAATAAAGATAAATTAGACATGAATAATTTAGGCCTAAAAATAGATTTAGTATGTAGTTCGTTAACACGTGACGATGTTATACGTCGAACGAATAATTTAGGCTAAATATCGGTTTTCGGGCAACCTACTCCGATCGTAATGAAACCAAAGCCATTAAATCCGAAAACAATCAACGAGCATGACTCACGTAGAAATGACTTCTTACGGGACTACAGGCTCAAAATCCCAAATTCCATCGTTTACTATTTTTTATTAATTTTTTTAATTTTTTATAGTCTCCAAAAAATCTAAAAAAATTTGCATAGCCTTATTTTAGTTTTGTTAGATTTTTAGTAGTATTTTTATAATTGTTTTGATTAGTTTTGACTCTTTAACGAATTTTTAGTAGTCATTTTATAACATTTTTTTAAAAAAATTAAAACAAATCATTAAAAAAATAAAAAAATATCGTATATACGTTTTGGGTATGTATATATGATTGGTCATCAAAAAGCCATCGTATATACATGTATATACGATTGGAGAGAAAAAAACCATCGTATATACATGTATATACGATTGAAATTTTGTTTCAAAAAAAACATTTTTTAAGGATATTTTGGGGTTTTTAGTGGTATGAGGGGGTAGGAGGGTAAAGAGTGGGAGTAAAAAAAACACCCTAATTGCTTTTGGACCCTACCTAGACCCCCAATGTCCTAAACTTCCTATTTTGTTCTTAAAGAATTTTTTTTTGCAACACAAAAGTGAGCTCTTAAATTCTATTTTTTTTTGACATTATGAAAAAATCTCACTTTTTTACATATTAACTTAGTAACTCAATCGAGTCAATGATCAGTTCGAATTTTAAAATACTATAAGAAACTCTTTAAAGTTGCAAGGTGCAATTAGAAAAAGAGTGTTTTATTATTTTTTTCGAAGGGAATAAGAGGTTGAGAGAATGACCTTGACTGGAAATTTCTCAATTGACATTCATTATGATACCATAGAGCAATAAAGAATTTCTATTAATTTTTTTTTAGAAAAATGAGATAGCTCTTAAGAATTTCAATTATAATATTTTAGTTAGTAGTTGTTCTCTGAAATTATGCGTTGGGCCGACTGATCAACTAAGCCCAATAAAGAGACCTAATACTACCAAGCCCATATAATGCCTATATAAGGGGCCTCGCATGCTAGCTCTCTCCAGGTGTGCTTAAAACCTTACTAAAAATACGAGAGGGAGACCTAACTTGGGTGGCAGAGTGACTTTGCAGGTATACTCTGATGGCACTTCACCTATGATCGGCGGAGTCACCTCCATCATCGGGCACCCAAAGTATATCTCCAAACCAGAACAACAAAAGGCAATATAAGTCTCCAATTGTGCTTTGCACTCAAAAAAAAAGTCTCCAAACGGATCACCTTTAGGCATGGCAACAAAACTCGGACCCGCGGGTACCCACCCGACCCCGACCCGAGTTTGACGGGAATACTTATGAACTGACTTACGGACGCCGATACCACCCCGACCCTTGACCCGCCTCCAAACCCGTTCAACAACACATTAACTATTTATTTCATTTCATTTTATGCAAATATATTCATTGATTTTGTTTCATAATTTTGTTTATTTTAAGTTTTGATCTATTTTGAAAAGAAAAGTCTATTTTAATATTTTTAACTTTATTTTATCATTGTATAATAGCTATTATTTTATTAAATTAATTATCGTAAATATAATTTTTTTTATTTTTGCATAAGTTAGTGATGAGCTTAACTGCATGACACTTTAACCCGACTGTTTGGGACGGGGATGGGGATATAAAACCCGACTTCCGCTAGAGGTAGGGCGGACGGACGATCTGGAAACTGCCCGCCCCGTTGCCATGCCTAATCACCTTGCTTGAAAGAAGAGAACTATTTTGACCGCCAAAGGAGGAAACGCAAAATGACCCCATGACTATTCAAAATAAACACTTGAAGAAAAGAAATGATAAAACCAAATTAACCAATTTCCAAATTTTTTATAATTTTTAACCAGTTTTTGTCTTAGGCTTAACTCTAAAAGGACTAGAGTAACACAAAGAGTCGATGGCTGAGGGACTCAATATTTGAACGCCTTCGCGCTACGCGCTCATCGCTCGAAGGATTATGTTTCCAAAAATTATGAGTTGGGCCAACCGATCAATTAAGCCCAATACTTCCAAATCTTATGCAACGCCTATATAAGGGGTTTCAACTACTCTCTCCAGAAGTTCAAAAAAAAAAACTACTCTCTCCAAGGATGCCTAAGCCCTACTAAAAATATTAAAGGGAGACCTAACTTGAACTTACATCCCAGTGGCACATCACCTCTAATTGGTCATCTTATTGAAGCAAAATGGATACATTTATCATGTTGTCAAATTGTTGGCTTCTAAAGAGTAAAGACTATTGCGTCACATGCCTTGGTGAGTATATCGATGGTGAAATGTTGGAGTTATCCTAGATTTAAAGATACATACAAGTTTAGGTCTTTGGGACAGTTTCGATATTCCTAGCAAAGCAAATAGCTAGCTAACAGGCAAATGCACCAAATAGCTGGAAAATGACATGGCCTTGCCTGCACGCAAGACTTTAACTCCATTGCATTGCAGAGGCAGCCGTAGTTAAAAAAAAAAAAAAAAAACTCCCATTATCCCATACCGAATTAAGCGACACATATGAATATTGGTGTGAATAATGATACTTACAAAAATAAATTAATATATGTTCGCAAATAAACATTTGATTCAGTTTGGTTCCTATAAAAATACAATTTAGTTTTTAATTCTTGAAAAATATATGTTTTATTTAGATTAATTCCCATAAAAATAAGTTTTGTTTCTCGTCTTGCAAATATACATTTTATCTAATTTTATCTATGTAATATGTAAAATATTTAATTTTAGTCTTTTTTTTTGCTTATTTAATGTTATTTGCAGGATTTAAAAATAATTTCTTTTTGCATGGACTAAATTGGATAAAGCGTATATTTATAAGAACAAACAAAATTTTAATTTCACGTGGACTAAAATGGATCAAATATATATATATATATATATATATATATATATATATATATATATATACACATAGACTAAACATATATTTAAACCTATTTACGGTATCCATGTTTTTTTTTTGGCAAAGAGAAGGGAAGAAGCCTCATCAAAACCTTCTGATGTTAAGAAACATCGAGAAGGAAAAAGAGTACTTCCCCCTAGTTATATTAAAAAAAATAAGACAGAGGAGAAGCCAATGGGAGACTAGACCAATACCCTTGATAAGAAAATAAAATAAAGTCAAACAATAATAGGGAGCCCTTATTTGAAGGCCTCTAAAACAATTCATCCTAAACAATCCATGAATGAATATCAAGAACTTAACATAAAATAAAAAGTTATATAAAAAAGAACATATTATTTTAACAATCTATAACATGTTATATACATTTGTATAGTTTGGTTCTTATGAGTTTGTCATCTATTTATTAAAAAAAATATCATTGGTCCAAAATATAAAAACAAATTCTATTTTTAATATGTATTAAATGGTCAATCTCAACTTTGCCCCTTTTTAAGTTGTAATCTTAAAGGTGATGTCTTTCATTAGGAGTATAGATCATCATTTAATGAAGAGGATCATTTTGAAAAGACGTTAAAGTTTTTGCCTTATTAAATGAACCTAGTTGATTAATGTCATTCCTTAATCTATGACATAGGAGTTTGTTTCTTATATTATGGACAAGAGGTGGTATGATTTTATCCACTAAACGATAACAAAACTATTTTGGCGCGAATAACAATTGTGTTAAAGAAATCATGTTATGCGCATTTGGAAGACTTCAACAAAAGACAAGATTTCGACCATTGAGCGATCGATAATGATCAACAAGCAACTAAAAAATGTAGTTATTTTAGGCTTAAGCACGACAATAAGTGAGTAACCATCACAAATGTAGCTCACATGTAGTTAGACAGATGTTTTCATGTTTGCTCTATAAATAGTGTTACTTCGATGTAATCGGGGTTGGAACAACGGCGCTGACAGTTCCAATCTGCCGGCGTTGGAATCGTCGTCAAGTTCCGAGTCTCTGGCTACTTTTCCTTGAGAATTTTCACACATCTCAGCACACACAGCAGATTAGTGGATCGACTTGAGTAAACCTTCCAAACTTTTATATTTCAACTAGTACTTTACTCGTGCATCCGCACGGGTGACAGTTTATTTGTTACAATTTCTTATAGACCTATAAATATTTTAAAAATTGTAAAATTTATTAAAACAAAAAGATAAAACTCGGTAAAAAGTTATATTTCAACTTGTTTAAAAAACTTGTGTTGTGGAATGTTAAGAAAAGTCAGTATCTTATTATAATCTTAAAAATGGAGTTAAAGTTACAAAAAAGAAAATGAGATCTAATATAAGATATGCACCCCCATTGCTGTTTCTATTGCCGCTCCCGCTGCCGCTCTCCATTGTCGCTCTCCTCTGCCGCTCCTTGTTGCCTCTCTTTAATGCTGCTCTCGTTGCGAATCTCTTGTTGCTCCCGTTCTCACCCCCTGTTGCCACTTGTTATATTTTTTTTCCTAGATCATTTGTATTAATTCAATCATTTTAATTAATTTATTAAATAATCAAAAAATATTTTGGAATTTTTGTTAGCGGTATTGTTAGTGGATTTATAATAGTCTTAAAAAGTTATAATTATCTATGATAAATGTAAATCTCGTGTTTATAAATTTTAAATATTATATTTACAAATGTGTTTATTTGTGTCTCTTTACCGAAAACGAATGCACATTTATTTTCATTGCATTTTAAATTTTTTCTTTATCTTTTTAGTCGGTTTAATTTCTCGCAATTTACTTTCCTGGATCATTAAGTTTTCCACACTTATCTTACCCTAAAACCACCCTCCTCACTCTCGTTCGCCGTCTGTGCCATCCCTTTTCCTCCACAACCATCACCACATCCATCAGTTTCGATGAGAATTTTCGGTTCTTAGGCAGATTCGGTCCTCGAAGAGACGTAGACCGCACAACCATTGGCAACTAATACATCATTACTGATTAACTAGTTCTGATTCCACACTTTGCTTGATATCCAAAGATTTTGTTTGATAATACATAATTTGAAAAGCGTCAAACCAAATTTGCCCACCGACAAATTGGCACGCCCAGTGGGATTAGTTCAGTGTAACTTGTAGCGGTTTATGGTTGTATGGCCAATGATATCCGGTCAATCTATAACAAAATCCATTCAATCCATCTGTTACAAACAAAATTAATGGATTGAATTGAATTCATCCAATTAATTTTGTGGATGGTTGTGATCCATCCATTATACTTTTTAAATCAATTGAATTACAATAACTATAAAATCAAATCCATTGGACAATTATAAAACATATTATTTTCCTTTCAAAAAAAGATTGTTAAAATACTTTTCTGTTTTTTAAAAAACAAAATTTTCCAAAAAATATTTTTAAAAAAAAAAATTTCAGAAACAAAAAAATATAATATATATATATACATATAATACATATATATAAATATAATATATAAACTCATCATTTGGAGCGCCGTGAAGAAGTCATCGTGAGTTCGCGGAGAGCCATTGTGGGTCACCGGCGCAGCCGTGCGCGTTCTTTGAGGATCTCGCCATCGGCACACTTTTAAACCACCATATATAAATAAATATTTATAAATTATATATATATATATATATATATATATATATTTGTCTTTATATATATATATATATATATATATATATATATATATATATATAATTTTGTCTTTATAGATATAAGATATATATTTTTGTCTTTATAGATATAAAAATATAAAAAATATAAAAAAATTCTACAGTAAAATAATTAAAATTATGAGTAATAATAAATTTTTACTCATTAAAATATTTTTTATTAAATGATTGTTTATGTTTTGAAAATATAAGTGGATGATGCAAAAAAAAAAATTAGTGGATGGATATCCATCCATAAAAAAATATTAAGCGTATGCTTGATGATATATCTCTTCTTTAGAACTAAAAAAAAATTATGTATTGATGAAAGCTTTTTTTTTTTGACCAATGTATTGATGAAAGTTTAATTTATTAAAAATTTGATATACTAGTCATAATATAATACGATTTAATAATTAAATTCATAAAAATTTACTAAACGTATAATATATCCAAACTAACGCATATACAGTAACACATCATACACATATAAAACAATTATATATCCACATTTAAATAAGTGCTATTCACATAGCTTTGAGTTTTTGTTTTGTTTGTAATTTCGTCGTCTAAGTGTGGCGTCGTTGTTTTTGTTCATTGTCTTGTTCAACGTCGTTGTTTTGCTCGTCGCGACGCAATTTGGTTTTTTTGTCTTGTTACGATGTTTGTTCGGTTCAGATTGATAGATCCACTTTGAGTCGCTACAGATTCAACTAATGATGAAGATTTGGTCGTCAACGCTACAAATCTGGAAGCATAGCTACTCTGGTGGATTTAATTTTGTCATTTTGGTAAGTAATTTGCCGTTTTATGCTATTAAGTTGGATGATGTGAGGTTGCTCGCGGATTCATCCTTTTCAATTTTAGCAATATGGAATTTGTATTGTTTTCGATGTAATCCACCAATTTGAATGAATGAATACCTTATTTTTAGTAAAAAAATAAAATAAAATTATATATCCCTTTAAATTTTTTCAATAAATTTCCCGATTAAGTAAATAAAGAATAAACCTTTTTAAGAGAAAAGTTATTGAGTATCTTTTTTAAATTTCCTCTACATGAAGAATTTGACATTTTTGTGTAATACTTTTTTTTGGTACAAAGTAATACTTACTCTCTTTTAAGTAAATTAGGACGATTTGTTAGGATAGTAATTTTTTTTTGAGATTAGGATAATAAAATATTAGCTGTCATAAAAAAAAAGGTTAATTAAATATTAATACTTTTTATTTGTTTTGTCAAAAAAATAATATTATTTTAGCTGTATATATAATTCTTTCATGCATCCAATTAAATATGTGTTATAACATTCCTTACTTTTAAAGAATGAAGTAGTATTATTTTGGTAAATAAATGACAACATAACATAACGTGGAAAAATTCATTAGTAAACCAAGATTTTGTGGATATTTTCTTTTTATAGTGAAATGTGATGAGATAGTGATACATGATTAACTGCAATTTATACTATTAATAATATGTAGTATATGTATATTTAATTTAATTTCCAATTTAGGTAATTTATACTCCAAGTAGTAGTGAAGAAGTCGGTGAAACTGAAAGCAATGACTCACGTTTTACACGTACGAGATAGGGAAGAAGAAATGTGTAAGATTGTATAAAAATGGAACTGAATCCTCGCAAGTAAGCAATGCAATGAAAGAAAACTACTCAATAACACTCTTCTCGTACAAGAAGAGCTTTTGCCACAAAAACAGACATATCAATTTGCTTTTAAGGATATTTTTACCTGCAAAAGTAACCTTTGTTTCTGTTTTCTGTTGCTGACAAAAATATATTTGAGTCGTCATCACTTTATCTACTACTATAAATTGCTACACCTACCCTTCCTTCATTGCTATTCACTCATTCATTTTTTTCTATTCTATCCTTCCAATGGAAAAGCTTCGTGATTTTGTTATTCTTCTTCTCTTTCTTGTTTCCTTAATTCATGGAGAAAAGGTAACTGCTTTCAAAAAAAGCCTAGATGGTTCAGAAGAATGGGGTTATGTTCAAGTTAGACCCAGTAAGTCTTAAAAATAATGCATATTATTGAATCATTATTTTTTGCATCTAGAGTTGAATTTTAATTATTTATTCATATTGCAGAAGCGCACATGTTCTGGTGGCTTTACAGAAGTCCATACAGAGTAGAAGATCCTTCAAAGCCATGGCCAATTATTCTCTGGTTGCAAGGAGGTCCTGTAAGTGTTTTTTGATTGAGAAGATCTGAAATTCTCAACAATTATAAACTGAGTTTCTTTTCATAACATTGGAACAGGGTGCTTCAGGAGTTGGATTTGGCAATTTTGGAGAAGTTGGACCTTTAGATGCAAGCTTGAAGCCAAGGAATTCAACTTGGTTGAGAAAAGCAGATCTATTGTTTGTGGTAATAACTCATCCATCATGAAACCACTTTTTGATTTGATTTGTTTTTTTTTTTTTTTTGATGTCAAAATATAATATTATAAAACAGGACAATCCAGTTGGAACTGGATATAGTTTTGTGGAGGATGCAAATGCAAAACTATTTGTGAAAACAGATGTGGAAGCAGCCACTGATTTGACAACATTGTTGATTGAGTTATTCAATAAAGATGAAAAGCTTCAAAAGAGCCCTCTATTTATTGTGGCAGAATCTTATGGTGGAAAATTTGCTGTCACTCTTGGATTATCTGCTTTACAAGCTATTCAAGACAAGAAATTGAAGCTTCAATTTGGAGGTCAGATTCCAGATTGGTCTTATTCAATTTATGAATGAGATTAATTTGTTTCTTTATTAGTTGGGAAATGATGGATCCTTAATATTAAAATATATTTTTAGGTGTTGCATTAGGAGATAGTTGGATCTCCCCTGAAGATTTTGTGGTATGCAATAGCATTGTTCTGCTCTTATGTTTATTTTTTTGTTGAACTTTTACATTTTTTATACTTAACTTGAAATTGTAGTTCTCATGGGGTCCTCTCTTAAAAGACCTCTCAAGGCTTGATGATAATGGACTTGAAAAATCAAACAGGTAAATATGTTTTTTCATTTTCTCAAACAGAAACAAAATTTGCAGCAGAAAGTATTTTATCTCTTATCTAACTAACCCATTTTGGAGATCAGTTTAGCTCAGAAGATCAAGCAGCAACTTGTGAATGGTCAATTTGTTGATGCAACCAACTCATGGAGTGAACTTGAGTCTGTGATTACTGTTGGTAGCAATGGTGTGGTAATTTTCAGTCAACATTTATTTACCTCTTAAATCAGCTATCTTTCTAATAATCCCACAATGTTCTCCGGTTCAGAATTTTAAGAACCGGACCGAACCCAAAACCAGTTGTGTATACGGTTTGGTTATTTGCAATTCAAGTTATTTAAAGTAATAAAATCATAGCACATTGCATTAGTCTATACAGACACAAACATCATACACATACAATTGAAGTGTACAGTTGAAGTGTCGCGTCTGCCACAATACGCATCGGACACCGAACATGTGATATTCAACTGGAAGAAGTGTCGGTGCTACAGAAGTCTATATAACTCCTCCTAAGTAAAGTCTTATAATATTTTGTTTGTTGGTTATAGGACTTTTACAATTTTTTGGTGGATGATGGAAGTGATACAGCAACCTTATCAGCAATGAAATTGGGGTTATTAAAAGAAGTATCAATGAAGAGGTACTCAAGGTATCTTACTTCTATGAGGTCAAAGTCTTCTTCTTCTTCTTCTCCTGGTGGTGATGATGATCTTGACACTTTACTAAACGGTGTTATAAAGAAGAAGTTAAAGATCATCCCTGAGAATGTAACGTAAGTATTTAATTCCTCAACCAAGAAAGACAAATATGTTCACAATTTCACTTCAAATAACCAACCCATGAAATGATTGCTTAATTACTACTTTGCTGATAGATGGGGAGGGCAATCCAATCTAGTTTTCACATATCTTGAAGGTGACTTCATGAAGCCAAGAATTGATGAGGTAAGTATGAGGATAATAAGCTTTAAAAGGAACCATGGTTTTAACATTAAGCTTTCATTTATATACAAATCATATGAGGCCTAGGAATTTTGATTGAATGCAGTGAGAGTGTGTGTGCAGTCAAACAGCCGTCCAGATTTTAAGTGCAGTTTTTGATTTTTACTTAATACAAAATTTGAATTCGAAATATGAACTTCTTGACCTTGATCAGACGACTCCAAACTTACTAAATGCATAACGGTACACCAACCGGATAGGAGGCCTAGCAAATTTTCTGTTAAAGTGGGAAGATATAACCATTTTTACTTTTTTTTTTTTGGATATTTGATGTGTTTTAGTTGAACATGTGCAGGTTGATGAGCTACTAGCTAAGGGGGTCAATGTGACTGTGTACAATGGTCAAGTAAGAGTCTCTTCTCTTTCCACCACAATTATTATTTGACAAGTTGACTTGGTCTCTAAGTAAATCACAAGACTTCCTTGTTTGACTCATTTGAAAACCTTGCTTTATCTTTAAGTTAACATTAACATCACAGCCTTTAATTTTATAGGTTGATCTGATTTGTGCTACCAAGGGGACTGAAGCATGGCTTAGGAAACTCAAGTATGCACACGAGTGATCTTATTCATTGGTAGTAAAAAGAAAACGTCATAAGTTTCTTATTTTGTTCTCAAAAAAATTTGATTACTGTGTAGGTGGGAAGGGCTTCAAAGTTTCATGAAGAAAGACAGAACAGCCCTTTACTGTGGAAATGACAAAAAGACCAAAGCCTTTGTGAAGTCCTATAAAAACCTACACTTCTATTGGATTCTTGGAGCTGGCCATTTTGTAAGTCAACATCAATCATCATTTCAACAGCTAACATAGTAACAAAAATGACATGTTCTGTGCTCTCCCACATTCTCTATAAAATACTATACAAGTTAAAATAAATAAATACTATTTATACTTTATATGTTTATATCTCATTTCTTTTAAAAAGACTTGGATTTTAGTTCTTCTAATTGTAATATTATTGTACTATTTTTAAGATATCAAATTTTGATTTGAAGTGCTCACTCCGTTCCCTATTATAAGAATTTTTTTACAGTTTTAAATTCATTGAATAATTGATGTGTATGAGTATGATACATCAATTATTCAATTAACTTAAAACTGAAATTTTTTTTATAATAGGGACGATAAGGAGAAGCATTTATGATGTGTGTGCACACAAGGTTAGTGTCAGGTAGGTTCCTAGTTATGAGGTCCAATGACATGGTCTCTTGAGAAAAATCAGATACTGTGTCTGTCTGTCTTGTCTATGATTCAGTTCTTTTGTCTAACAATTTATGATTTGTTTGGTTGCTTGCTGCTACAGGTACCCACTGATCAGCCATGCGTGGCACTAGACATGATAGGTTCAATTACACAGTCACCTGCTACTTGAACTTTGCAATTGCACAGAAAACAAATTACTGTACTACTATTACTACTACCAATAAAAACAGAGAATTAATGGCTGATTGATCAAGTAAGACAGAATCAACAAGCAAACACTCCAACAGGATCAGACAAGAAGGAACAGCAATAAACTCATGGATAGATAGGATGGGGGAGCTACAGAGATGTTATTTATTGTTTGGCCATTCATTCAGGCCTTTCTTTGTTTTCTAAATTTCTATAAATAAATTACAAGGTGTCATTTTTTGCAATGAGATTCTTCACTAGATATTTCTTCATCACTGACTGACTTACATTGAAAAAGATGTATCTAATACATTGATGAAATATAAAATCGCGTAAATAACAATTATGAAGTATGTAATTTATATATATTGAAACTTTATTTTTATCACATTTTCAACTATATGTGTATTTAAAAAAAAAAATTACCACTAGCTCAACTTCTAGATCTAACACCGATCGAGACAATAATAATGTAAACATTGCCCCATGTAATAATGAGCCTGAATGGGTTTGGTCCCAAACGAAAAGTCCACAATTCAATTAAAAATTGCAAATGTGAGACACATTAGTCTCCCTGTTTATTTTCAGTCAAAAAAATATATTAAAGTGATTAGTGTACTATTAACTGTTGATGTGTAATGTATGTTGAATTATGCCATGGTGTAACAAAGAACAATAGATGGGGATAAAACATTGAACACGAAACATCATCCGTGAACCATAAGACCACGTGCAACTAGGATCAAACATGAAGCAAACCACACATGTCCAACATGTGAACAAGCAACGCTACAATAGTTCGTTCATTAAACAAAAGAGAATAATAATCTGTCAAACCCAGTCCCAAACCACTATTATCTCGCAACAGAAATCAAAATGAGCAATAAACTCACTGTCTTGCTTGATTGATTCCGTAGCGTGTTTCAGTTTGATGCCAACAGAATAGATTCACCTTCTTTTTTTTTTGGTCAAGTCACAGATTCACCTTCTTAATTCACCGTTTCTTTGGCAGAGGGACTAAATTGAGTTGAATAACAGGGGACTAGTTCCCAACTTCCCATCTATTTAAGGCTCATGCTTGTCCCACTCTCCCTCCTACTCAACACACACCCCAAAACCCCCTTTATAATGCGTTTTGGCTTGGTTCGGTACCTTAGTAGTTAGTACCAAAAGAGTACAATATTATAATACCAAACCAGTTCGGTGGAATAGCACCATACTTTCACTTTCTCTCCCTTGATCAGTTCTTGATCTATGAACATCAACTATAGGTAAGTCTCTCTCCAATTTCAATTCATCACCGAACGTGTTAACTGTGGGAGTGACTTCCAAAATACATGTTTGGAAGATTGGTTAAATATATGGTTTTGTGTATTTGTCACAGTTGCTATTGGCATAGTGACCAATCGACCAACACATCATGTGAAAGGAATGAACCAAAATAATATATAACCGTTCCTAGTGCAGAAACTCTTTTTTGAAGAGTTGTTTTCTTTAATTAAAAGGATGAATTTCTCTGTAAATAGGAGAATTCTATAACCAAAAATACTTGAAATTAATTACTCTCCAAAACAAATTTCATCGTTTTTGGTGTGATTGTACAAAACACATCAAAAATTCCAAAGTATCTGAAAAGGAATTCATCGCTTTACTCATTTGCATCTAGTTTACATAAACTGGTGGGAGCGAATCGAACCTAAAGCTTAATGTCTACACACACAGTTTATTTGTGCAACCATCTTCATGTTCATCTTTATATTCTTTCGTTCAAGTATTTGCAGCAATCCCCCCACAAGATTCAACATTAAATTATTTGAAGATGCAGATTCCTTTTCGAACGTGCATACTAGATGTTAATTGAGTGATTTTCTCTGTTTTTAACGAACAAGTTGCAGGAGTACGAGAAAGAAATTTGCAGAATTTTGCAACACTGACGTCAAGTTTACCACAATATCAACAACCAAAATAGGAATTTTACAATACTGACGTTAGCACGAAATAGTCCAATAACGTAGAATTTGTGTGTACTTGTGTTTAATGAGTAAAGGTTGGTTGAGGGGGGAGAGTCGTGTTATGTATAACTTTTTATATGACAGTAATATTATTGTACAATTACAACTTATTTTCAAAGGACTATCTACAGGAGGACACCGGAAGCAATACTTTGGAAAATGCTCCATAATTAATGGGGATCAAATACCATGCAATATACACTACCTTTACACCGAGCTCTGCCAAAAATGAAAGACAAAGGGGGAAAAGGAGCTGAAGATTCTATATGCCCGACTTCATGCACAACAAAAGACAGCTACTCATTCAATCTTTTCCAGCATTTCCAATCTGGTTTTCCTCTTCCAGCCTTTCATAGAGGCAACAAGGTTGATCAGTCCAACAATCTGGCTTTTAGTGTATTCCTGCAGGGGTGGGTTGCTTTGTTAAAACCTAAGTAATCAGACAGCGTAACAATGCTGTAGAAAGGAGATATTCTTACCGGGTGTGCTCGTGACCAGTGCACATATTCTGTCTCAGGAAGGTAGTAAGCCTGGTTAAAAAATCCAAGGTAAAGATGTCCATAAGTGATAAAATGTTGATTACATTCAATTCAATGGAAGTTTCAAATATCTAAAAACCCAATTTAAAGGACAGATTGGGCAGCAACACCCCAAATAATACTACCATGTGATCAAAAAAACTCATCAGTACTCGCAAACAATATAGTGGGAATCTGTTCCCATGTCCTTAGTTCCTTACCTTAATGAAAGTTTCAACCATTTGTAGCTTGGGCTTCACATTCAACGCCGCAAAATGCTGAAGCCCATTGATCAAAACCTAGAACATGGATAAACAGAATTTCAAACCCATGTAAGCAAAAAAATAATTATTGGGTAGCACGAAGGTTGATCATCGTCGTCTGCAACTCGGCATCATAGAATTCATATTTGCTTCAAAGCAATTCCAACACTTAAAAGATTTAATTACCATTAAGAACCGTAAATAAAATAAGCTGAACTTTGAAAAGTAATTCACGTACAGGTAAATTTAAAATAGCTTAAATATGTTTCTTTTTTTTTTTTGACAAAACTTAAATATGTTTCTTGAAATTAATACATAACGAATTTTATTCATTTAGTCATTACATTGAGCAAACTTGGTGTTTTAGTTCTCTCTACCGACTAAAACATGCTTTTAGTTTCAGAACTAAATATACTACTTTTTTTTAAACGTAAGAACTAAAAATGAATTAAACTCAAATCTGAAAAGTCCTATTTCCAAGGACCAAAAATATATTTAAACTTTTAAATTACATAATTTAACAGTGGAGTAGATTAAATTAGGCTGCCTTAATTATTAACATAATCTACCCTATAACTTCCAAATCCACAAACTGTTGAAAGCAGGGATGTGCAAAAAATCTAGAGAACCTGAACCATACTAAATACCATACTTCTACCATTTAGAAAATCCCATACCATTTAGAAAGAAAAAAAAACCAATCCAGTTTACTTGGTTAAAAAAAGTGGAATACCGGTATACTAATTTTTCCAAACTGGTATTTTACAAACTGGTATTTTACTTGTATGCCTACTTTTTTTTACTCACTTTAGGTGTACCTGTTAATATATGTCATAGCTTTCTTCTTTTTTTTTAACATATAGCACACACTTTTAAAAATCAAACTCTCCCTCCCTCTCTCTCTCTCTCTCCCTAGATCTCTCTCCCATCAATACCTGACGCTGGAGTTACTTTGTAAATGTAACTTTCTTTTTGTATATGTTGCATTACTTCATAAGTTCATATAGCTTCGATTTGTGTGGTTATATATATATATATATATATATATATATATATATATATATATATATATATACACAACTATACAGTATAACTGTAAGTACGAGAAGCTAGTTTTTTTTGAAAAATTAAAGACAATGATAATGCAGTCTTTAATCTCTTTTTATCTGTTATTGCGAGTCAAAAGAAAGAAACGGTACAATATCAAAAGTGGTTTAAATCTGGTTCTCAACCATTCTGCAAAGTTTAAACAGGTTTTTAAAAGTGGTAAACCATTTTTTTTTGTAGTGAAAACTGGTTTTTGGAAGTAGTAAACCGTTTTTTAGTAGTGAAAACTAGTTATTGGAAGTGGTAAACCGTTTTGCAGGAAAAAACCATTTTTTAAAACAGTAAACATTTGCGAATTGGTTGCCGGTTTCAAACCGGTTTAGAAATCCGAACCGGTTTTTGTGAAACAAGTATACCCAAACCAGATTTGAAAATGGTATGGTGTGGGATGGTTTTTGTACCATGCACACCCCTAGTTGAAAGCAATGAAAAAGTTTGATAGTAGCTGAGAAATAACCTGCAGATCTAATGACATTAGAGCTCGTCCTTCATCATTACATCTCTTCACCCGTGAAAGTCCTTCCACAAGAGTTTCTGCAACAATTTCAATCCCATAGTCCAACAATATGTCTTGAATCTACACGTACAAAAGCAGAATTTGTGAATTAAAGGATCGTTTAAAGACACTAAGAATTATTTTCTTAGGTTTTCCTTTTAACAATTTAAAAGCAATATTTTCAAACACAAATATGTACTTCAGGTAATAAGTTGTTATTTATACACTTGATTAGTATTTTTTTGTGAATGAGTAACAACAATACCTCTTTGCGAATGCCTCCATGAGCAAGTCGTGTTTTAAAGTGCTTAAACTCTCCCAGCAACAGATCAACATACCTACCAATATAATTTAATTCAGCACTGCAGAAACTACGCAGCTTAATTCCAAGACAAAGTTTCTGGGGAAAAAAGCATGATGGAAAATAATGGAAAGGAGGTTCTGGAGATGTATTGATGCGGCATGGAGAAAATTGAAGAGAGTTTAGGGTGATTCTTTGATGTATCTTCTCATTCCCTGAACCTCACTGTTATGGATTTCAACCCCAAAACCCCCGAGCTTGTCCCAGAAAACTCCCCAATCCCCCCTCTTTTACTCCCTGATTGTTCTTTCTACTTTCTCAAGATCAAGTGCTTACACAGATTCGGCAATGGTATGGGGTGCCAACAATGAGAATCATGGGTCAAGAGCAAAACTTTCAGGATCATGAGCTTTTGGGAATTGGATTTGGGATCAAGATCTGATGGGGTTTGTAAAAGGACTAACTTTCAGGAAGAAGAGTGGGGAAGACATTGGGGGGAAGGGGACAATGGTTGCCATTTAGGGGGGAGGAGGGGGCAAAGGGGGAGACAATCAAGGCTGTAGACGGGAAAGAGTGGCTACTGCTTCTGCTGGTGAGGGGAGAGTATGGGAGAGGGGGGTTACTATCTATACCCGAAGTTTACCCTAGTTAAGTGGTAGTGCTAAGTTGGACAGGAAATACCACATAAGATGCTGCAGGGAATGAAATGTCATTCTGTCTTCCAGGTCACAGCTATACTTAAAGGAACCAAAATATGGCCTCTTACGCACTGGTTTGTAAGCATTTAGAAAATGGGGCAAAACAACTTGGGGGACTAAAAACTGACAATTTCTCTATTTAAAGGGACTAAAAACATATTTTTAATCCAATATGAAGATGATCCAAAAATACAAACCCATTATGCTCCATCCCAAGCTCTTTTACTTCCCATTTACAATTGGCAACGCGTTCCACATACCTGTAAGAAGTTCACTAAAAATTTAAAACAAAGGAAACCTAAATATGAATTGAATTATTGATAGTACCAATATAATATTGCGCATAAAAAATATTAATATATTTTGAAATTTTATTTTGTACACCTATATACAAGATTTCTTAAAAGTTCATTTCAGTATGATGTATTTTCTTTTCTCAAGAGGTTTAGGACGTCATATATCAGCAAAGCTCAAACATTAGTAACGTTTCTTAAATACTTACCCATTAACGTGCAGCAGTTGTCTCACTGTTGACTGATGCACATGCTCTATAAGATCTGGTACAGCATCCACCTAAAGATATCCTTATATATTAAAAACTGTTGTTATCCATACTTACCTTTTCATCTTATAGGCGAAAATAATTGAAAGAACATTATGTAGAGACACTCCAAAAAAAATAATTTCACTACACGATGCTATTCCAATGAGTTTGGTAAAGAGCCAAAGAGGATATGAGAGGAGGAGAAAAGGAGGCAGACTAGCTCCCAGTTAGGTACATAAATTGATCCATTTCCATTGCCTTCTTTTCAAATCCTCCGCATACCAAAGTTAAGACATGAATCATAGTCTACAGTAATATTATCAGGAATTTAACTTTATATAATCCATAATATTTCAAAACTCTGCCAATCAGTTTTGTTGTTTGAATAGTTAACAGAAAACATAAGAGAGATCTGCTGATATCAACGTTTGCAAGAGCCTAATAACCATTGTAATTTAAATATTCAAGATTAGACATACCAGATGGACATAGAAATCTTCAAGTACAGTTGAATTACTTTGCAAGAGCATTGACTGGAGATGAGCTTTGGATCTATTCAGTATTCGAGCAACAAGAGAGATAGTGTCAACAGCCACACATCGTTCCTGAAACATACAAGATAAATAAACTTATGTCATATAATACACAGCTTCATTCTCAATTTAAAATGTTAAATAACATTAAAAAGTATATTTGAAAGCGGGAAAAGTTCCTTGATATATAATTTTTCATCTTCAACATTTCTTTTGTACCATATTATGTAGCTTTGACAGTACATGAAGAAAATAACCACCAAATGTGGTAGCATGAAGAATAAGATTCAAAGTTGCAGTGAAAAAAGTCAGTTGTGATAGATCTGAGCAACCAAATTAGAGTATGATATTATTTCTAGGCCAAATCTAGAAAAGTGTAAAATCTAAAAGAATTGTAGAGAGAATGTAGAAGATAGAATATCAGAGAAATTCATTTTCTGTTGTTGTATTGAAACAGTTATAGCTGCAGCATTTATAGTAGCTGCTATCCTTCACCAAGTGGTGCTTATCCTATGCACCACTCTAACAGATTCACAACTGATTCTAAATCAGTTTTGTACAATAGAAAATATTCTAGAATCAATAGCTAACAAACTTAATGAAGTGCAACTGAACTAAACAGAAATTTAAACAGCGGTTACTGCAGGGCTACGATCTGGTGCACCTGAGGTGCACCATAAGCAGGGATTAATTCATTCTCTTACAAAAAGTAATGATTCCCACTTAATATCCCAATGAAACTTTCTAAATAATCGTAAAAGAAAAAAAATTAATTCACAACTGCAATTAATTCATAAACAGCGAAAGAAATTACTGTAGAGGATATCACAATTTTAGTCATGTGAAAACCTTTTTCTTTATATAGCATCTGAGAAGCTTTTCACCAAAAAAAATTCAGATGAATACCTTGAGACCAAAAGAAGTCCCTGAGTATCATACTATTTGAGTATAATCTTATTTCTAGGCCAAATTTAGAAAAATAATGATTCTCGCTTAATATCCCAGAGAAACTTTCTAAATAATCATGAAAGAAAAAAATAATTAAGAGCGTAAATTATCTGATAAACTGTGAAAGAAAATTACTGTAGAGAATATCCCAATTCTAGTCATGGGAAAACCATTTTCTTATAAAGCATGTGAGAAGCTTTTCTCCAAAAAAAAAATATATATATATCACGTGTATACCTTGAGACCAAAAGAAGTCCCAGGGGAATGACCAAAATTCATATTTGGAGGGTTTGTAGGTGTTAACTGTGCATGTACAAATGATGAACTCAAAGATGTTGGTGAAGATGACTGGGGCTTAAGCCAATCTTCACAATCTTGGTTTATTCTAGATAAGGCTGTCCTCAAGCGATCTGCAAATCACAATTAAATTCATTAACTAATAAATAATCAATTCAAATAATTGGATATAACTACTAATTTTGAATATGCTATACACTGTGGTACTTACAATTAAGAGAGTTAGTTGAGCCTTTCCCACTCGAATTAGTGTTCTGTTGGCCAAATGTTTCATATATAAAATAGAAGAAAATTTCAAATAACTGGCATATCCCCTGCAAAAATAAACTGAGTCAGGAAAAAACATTGAGTAGGAAAAAAATAAAGCATTTAAAAATAAAAGAAGGGGAGAGAGCAGGGGGATAAAAAGTAGTGCAGACCATTTAAAAACAGAATAGCGTACCTTAAAGAACTCAACATTCACTACTTCTAACTTCTGCATAAACCTTGCATATTTGTCCATAGACCTTACATTTTAAGATATAATATCTCATTATATCTATTACAATAATAATAGAAAAAGGTACATGGTAGACAACAATTGATTATTTTAATACAAAATGTATAGTAATTCACCTTAAAAGACATAGAGAAGATCCGGTTTGTGTTGTACTCTCTTCATCACTACCCTGTAAAGAGTTAGATCTTGAATGATGGGGTTTAGAACTTCGACTAGGAAGTTGACTGTCTTCATCAATAAAATCGGCAAGAAGATCCTCATTTTCATCTTCTAAAACAGAATTGACACCATTCAATTGACTGGAACCATTCTTTCTAGGGGATGCTTTATCATCATGGATGTTGTTGGCTGAACCTCCATCAAATTCACCATAAACTGACCCATTAGGTTGGGAATAACCATGGCCTTCTTTGGAGGTTGATAGTTTTTGCAGAAAAGGGTTTCCACTTTTAATCCAATGAGAGAACCCACTCTTCCTAGCACCGGCGCGAACCATGTTTACTGATTTATCGGAATGGATTGCATTGACAGTCATTGATTTACCAATAGATAAAGAAATCAATGGCGCTCCATCACCAATAAGTCCGGCAAAACTAATAATTTGCACAGTCTCTGGAGGTAATTTTAACCAACTTTCCTTCTCCAAAACCATTTTTAGTGCCTAAAAAGAGAAGGCATCAAAAAATAAATCATGTATACAATATTATGGATTATGGACATTGTTTGGGTATAGAACTTGGCAAATCAACAAACCCAAACAGCAATTTAGCAATTATATACCTAGTTATTTATTATTAAGCATCACAAATGTGGAGTCCGTAAAGAGCAGGAGGGGTACAACTAACAATTTTTTACCAGTGATATATTTACTTTCAGCATTTTGTAATAGTTTCATCAAATCAAAGTTGTTCTTAGTTTTCCACACAATAACAGCACGGCAGTTTCTGGGATTATGGATCTTTTAGATCCCCAAGCCTACAGAAAATATCAGTACTATAATATATAAATGGCATAGCTGACATGTTTCATCGTGGAACAAAATGTTGTGAATATTTCTGGATCCAAAAATACAAAAAAATAAATAAATAAATAATAATAATAATAATTTTGATTAATTTCTATTAGAAGAAAAATTCATTAGATTAATAATGAACCATGTACCAGATATCCCAACATGCAGCCAGACAGAAGAACGGAAGTAAATGAGTTAAAAACAAATTTAAACAGAAAATTAATACCTTGACCAAAAAAAACAGAAAATTAATACATCTTTCCAAATTTAGGGTAAGGCTTAACCAAACCTAAAATCTAGCTCATTACGAGTGATTGCCTCCACTTATAACCACTATGCGGGCCATATCACTATCCAACGTGAGACTCTAAATCTCAACAACATCCATACAATTTATCAGTTCTTAATATGTTATCGATAGCTGGAACCATGATCAGAGACACCATGCATTGCAGACCCAATAGGTAACTTATGAGATTGTATCTATACTATACATCATACAAGGCCCAAACGCACTGCATAAGAAATCACAATAAACACTATGTGACTCTAACAACCATGGAGAATGAGAAGCCTTAAGGTCACTTACATGCACATTCTGTCGATGAAATGCTATGAAATAGTTTTCACAAACAACCTTCAACTTCTGCCTGAATTCAACTGCTTCAATTCCACAAAAGGCTTCCCCCGTCAAAATGAATACACTGAGATCTTCATAATTTTTCAAGAACTGATGAATGCTTGCAGAACAAGCTGCAGCAGACGAAAGCAACACTGACACGCGACTTGCAGTGAGATGCCACAGATTCTTGCATCCTCTTTGAAGGGTCTGAGAAACAAATGATGTAGCTTCTTTCCGAAGATGGTACCATGGGGCATCAATGCTTGATGCTGGATTTTCCTCTTTTGTGGGCTCATTAACAGGATCACGAGAATCGCGGTATGGTGAACCAGTAGTTTCAGTCAGTGAGGGGACTCCTGAAGATTCCTTGCTAGAAGATGAGCCATGTATCATATCTCCGGTGTTGGACATGGAATTGTTGCAGGATCTTACATCTGAATCAACTTCCTGAGTCTCACCTAAATTACAAGAAACGTCTTCTTTGCATTTATTTGAAGTTTGTGCTGCTGAGTCCTGATATTGAAGTCAACCAAATGAATTAGACTGAGTAGCATATAACAAACAACTAAAGACCAGGTCCTGTAATCACAAGCTGGATACATTGAAATATTGAATGTTTGTGACAAGAGTACTATATCGCTGAATGGTGATTTGCTCAATTCATCAAAACCAAATCAAGGATTTTTCCAACTTACATGTCGAGTGAGATAACTTCTGGATCTGAAGAGCTCATAAAACTAGAGGTTAAGATGTTTGCGGGTGGAAACCCAAGAATGATTTTTATCTCTAACCATTGCAACGAAACTAATTAAAAACTAGAGGCCAAATTTAGCCTAACATCAATCCGCATGGTTCTCTTTTTTACAAGTCCACATGAATATTTGATTGCACAAAGCAGAGACGGAAATGCAAAACGAAAGGGTGACATGCTTAGTTGGGAGGAAACAGAAATTTACCTTTCTCACTAGCTGAAAATCCATAATTTCGTGGTATGAACACATCAGGTCAAATAGAACAGCCAATGTTCTGAGTAAGCACTGCCTAAATTTAGAATCGGGTATTTGAAGGCATAGGTCGCTGTAAGTGAGCCTGCAATTGAAATAACAACTAAGAAGCAAAATCCAATGTAGCAAAACTGATATTAGTAATTGAAAGGATGGTAAATCATAAATGGTTGCAGAAGAAAATAAGTACCTACTATGTTGCACAAGTCCCTCCTCATCCTACAAAAACGATCAACATACCAATTAAATGAGCCCTATAAGTTTGATTCAAACAAGGAAGAGGAATCAAGCAAAGTACAGTTTAATGTGAATCCGTTCCTATTGCTAATATTATTGTTTTGGACTTTTTGGGCTGTGAAGATTGATTATCATTGTTATTTATCTTACTCCTATCCATTCTAAGGAACTAAGTTCTGTCAATCCTCACTAAGCTTCAGCAACCACCGTATATCCATGTTTATGAGTGAAAAGTGGTAATGGTACAGTGATTATTTAATTAAAAATGTCCAGATGGCTTGTACCAAAAAAAAATGTCCAGATGGTAATTGTAAAGAATACCATTATTGCTATACAGTGAACAACATCTTCACCCACAATTTTATTCCCATATTAAATAAGTTGTGTATGGAGATGCGGGGAGAAAAAGGAGAAAATCGAAATTAAATACTTTAATATTTACTTTATAAGAGATGAAATTTTGAATAATGTTAAAAAACATGATGCACTAACCTTATTCATACTAATGCTGAACTCTTGTCCTAATACTAATTCAATAAAAAAAACAAATCATGTAATACAAGAAAATATGGAAACCAAACATAAGGGTTGTTATATGCTCTATAAGGGACAAGCACAAGCGAAACATCAAAACGCACAACTTTTTTTTTGTTTATTTTTTGGTGGCTGATGCACAGGACAAACAATTTTGAGGGAAAGAAAAGATTAAGGGTTGAGGGAACTCGGAAGCAGAAATGTTACAAAAAAACTCATGGAGGATGGTACCACTTTGATGCCATGTTGAAATTATAGGGTTTTAGCATTTTATGGTAAAAAAAAAAGGAGGAAAAAGAGCGTATAGATTAACTATTCTGAAATTGATATTTGGTTTAATTACTACATAGGTCCCTCAACTCTTTGGGAATTTCTAAATAGATCCCTGAAATAAAATATTATTAATGGAGCTCGTGAACATTTAAATGAGGTGTACTAGATCCTTATATTTTAATCGAGTCTCTGAAATTTTAAATAATTTTCAATTAGGTCGTTGAACTTTTAAATAATTTGTAATCAAGTCCTTCAATGCAGAGACCTAATTACAAATTATTTAAAAGTTCAAGAACCTAATCAAAAATTATTTAGAAATTTAACGTGCAAGGACCAAATTACAATTTTTTTAATTCAGGGACCTATGACCTATTTAGTAATTCTTAGTTCAAGGATTTACAAAGTAATTAAACTTACTTTATATGAGACGATGTGTTGGGTGATGTTATAAAAGGCAAAAGCAGTACTAATTAAATAAATGTTAGAAATGTCCCAAGAAGGCAGCTCAGTTAACGAGCTTGAGGGACATGAAGGAGTTTGAAAGAGGAGGTCCAGGGTTCAAATCCTGGAAACTAACATTTCCCCCACCCTCTAACTAATTACTAACAACTAACATTTGCCAATAAAAAATAAGGAAAGAAATTATGAAATAAAAAAAATTATGAAATCCGATCCTAAGAGTTGATCTACAATTCTCTAAGTTAATCTTTTTTTGATCAGATTCTCTAACTTAATCTGAGATAGAACCAAGATATGACATATTTTTCGTATATTATAACAATAACAACTTATCTGTGCCATGCCATGTCTCTACCTTGTTCTTTCAAATTTTCAGACATGGCTAAATCACAACAGATCAAAGTAAAAGTTGGGCCTGATAGACATTATTAGAGAGTGTTAAGTGGTTGCAACTGCCACCAATCAGCAAGCCTTTCTGCCTGTTGAAGCAGATACGATGCAGCGTGGAGAAAGAAGGTGTTGAGATATGCGAAGATCTCAGTTTATTATTAGAATTTTACATGATTCTATTTTGTATTAGGATTGATTTATTTCCTTAATTGTGTAAGTTTTGGTTATAAATAAGATCAAGCTGAGAGCCAATCTCTCAAACAATTCACAACCTAATTATCAAATCTCAAATAAGGTATCAATAGAGTCTCCATTTTCAAATGTGGTTCTTTAGGATAAACAAACTTGGTTCACCCGTCAAAACTAAAAGTATGATTCTTTTTCATAAACCAATAGTTGATGGGTGAAGTGTTTCATGACTTCATGTCGGTTTGCTTAAACAAAAATACATCAATGCATTTTTCCTTTAGCTCTTTTTAAGAGGAGTATTTTTCTCTATTGACTTCGCTTTATGGAAGTTATTAAATATTATGATAAATAAACATGTGCGCCACTGTTATTTAATACATTTGCATATTTCTATAGTATCTGTCAATAACTAATAAATAAACTGTGCAGGTCCATAATATTATTATAATATATTTTTATGCTTTCTTATATAACATGTCCTAGCCATGTTTTGTACTATACATCTTAAAAAGTGCAATGTCCAATGCATAGTCGTGTCTGTGCTTTCTAGCAATCAATTATGTGCTTCCTAGTAATCAGTTCTCCTGTCTCCTAAACTATGTCAAAATCCAAAGATTCTAAAAAGTAAGTCACTAAAAAAACATATTGGCATACCTCATGCACAATACCCTTTAGCACTGAGTGCGTTTCTGATATGACTTCTTGCATAAAGAAACTTTGTATCTTTTCAGCGAGACCAGTGGTGTCTCCTATCAATGCATATGCGTCAATTACCTGTATCACCTCTTCTTGCATTACATCACTGATAATATATTTCCAATAACCCAATACTTATTTGTATCAAATGATAAATTATACTTAAAAAGTAGCTAAATCTTTCAAACAAACCATGGGTGGAAAGGAAATTATAACCATATCTCAGAACATGTAACGTACAAGAACATTCATATAATGAAAACCAAACATCAATTCATTACATAATGTTCCCCAAACTCCGAACCTAGATAACTGAGGTGCACAGTAGTAAGTTTTAAAATCTTGTTCAGCAAACACTTGAAAATTGCAAAAAAATGATTCTCATAAGATAAGTTTTTAAAACAACCATTTCAAACAAAATCTTATATAAACTGGTTTTATTTAATCAGCTTTCATCTGAACTAAAACTTTCATTTCTTTTCCTCTCCCCTCAATTCATGAAACTAGTTGCAAGTTCAAAGTGAAGAAATAGTTTTTAATTTGCCACACACACGCCCTGAAGCATAGATGCAAACTGAACAACTATATACGCACATATTGCACACTGAATACTCAAAACTTAATCCATATGAATAGAAAAAAAAACATTTTGCAGCAAAAAATAAAGAGATACTCACTGTTATATAACCATCTTCCTTAAATTCCTGGCATACATCTAATAAAAGAGCATCCAGCTTCTGTAAAGTTCTCCCCAGCCAAACCTACATTGATAGTATGATATGTTAAACTTAAACAGTTAAATACAAATACCCTGCTTTTTCATCATGAGTATGCACAGTAACACCATACAAGAAACAGATTTAATTACACAGATACCAAACATGCAGGGAAAATCCTAAGATTATAGCACTTATCAACATATCATGTATAATAGTTCAAAAGAGTTATCCAATATCACCTCCACACCACGACTCATCTCTTGTATTGCCGAAAGCTCTGACAAACTATCCAAGAGTTGCAAATACTCAGATAGGACTTGAAATGCCTGCATAATGATCCACATGAAAATAAACCTTATCCAAAAACAAGGAAAATAAACATAGATACTTAGATAAAGTTGAGTTGACCACAATCTGCTTGTACTCGAAACATATATAGAAGCCCACCTTCCAATAATTCCCTTCCTCTACAAGGGACTCAAGTGTTGATTGCATGTCCAATCCACGTCGAAGTTCAGTCAAGACCGGAAGCATGTCCTGTGAATAGGAAAGGATGAAATCATGAGGTTGCCAAGCTATATTAAGGCCTGAGTGTAAGCATGGATTTTATGCACCACCACCCCTCCACACAAAAAAAAAAAGTCTCCTAAACTAACCTACTTATTATCCCCTAAAACAATTCGTGAGTGATAATAAATCAGTTTCAAAACACAACGGAATAAAATCATCAAAATAACAGTGAAACAACGTATAAAGACATTTAAAAACTGTGGCTGGTTTAAGTACAAAAAGAGAAAGCAAAATACCATTAGTGCCTGTTTCTTTTTTGAATAAGAATTCACGATCAGATCCCTTGAAACCTCATTCATAGATGATGTCAAGTGCCTTCTTCCATTCTGTAAAACAGTTAAAAAAGATGCAGTAAGATCTAGACAGAGCAAAAAGGTAGCAATAATACTTTTTGAAACTCATATGATGCTCACCATACAGATTACATTTGCAATTCTCAAGTCTTTCTCCAATTCTCTGACCAAATTCATCCCCTTCACTGGCCAAAAGTAAGTCTCAGCTCCTTATTTTAAATTTTTTTTGAAAAACCAAGTGATCTAGAATATCATGTTGGCAACGCAAAGAAGTTGCATGCATGACCCTACTTCCCAATTTCTCCATGAACTTAGACCCAAATTGGCGATTATTTAAAGCAGAAACGATACTTCATTCTTCCAGATATATTAGTAACTCATAAAGATACAACTGGAATCTATAGGCTGTTTGTTTCAGATGATTTATATAAAAATTATAAGAAATAATCACTTTTTAGGATTTGTGATGTGTTTATCACAGCTTTCAGAAATGATCAGAATCTAAAATAACTGAAATCTGATTACAATGAGAAGTTATTTTAGTAACTTCTAAAGAAATAATATGATTTAATTGAAATTGGTAAATGAGGCGAGATTAAAAAGTAATTTTTTTATTGTAAACAAACGCAAAACTAGCTGTTGCTTTATTATTTTATCTAAGAGTAAACATACAATTTAGTCTTGACAATTTTTCTGGGGACAAATTGGTCTCTAACAATTTTAAGAAGAAATTAGTCTATGATATTTTCAAACAGAGACAAGTTAGTCCATTCGTCCATCCAATGCCATGGACTAATTTGTCCTTGTTTAAAAATGCCAAGGACTAATTTGACCCTAAAAAATGGTCAGAGATCAATTTGTCCTGTGAAGAAATTGTCAAGGATTAAAATAGATCTCAACTCTTAATCTAAAGTCACGTTTTTAATATTAAGCAAAGGGGACCCTAATCATTGTTTTAAGTCGATAAAAAGAAGCTAATATTTATTTATTGAGCAAATGATAATAATAATAATAATAATAATAATAATAATAATAATAATAATAACAACAACAACAACAACAACAACAACAACAATATCTAAAATGCGAAAGTAAAAGAGAAGACAGCAGAAAACAAATGCTAGACAAATATATAAAATGAATAACCTCGTGTAGTGAAATTTCACAGAGGAGGCAGTCAATTCTTTAAATTCACCTTTTGAACTTACCCATTACTTCATGATGCTCCATAACATGGAGCGATAAACGCTCTGCTACTTTATCTAGTTGTGCCAATCTAAGGGTGGCCTATATGAAAAAATTAGAGACAAATAATAAGATTCACACAAGAAAATACTATAGAGAATATCTGAGCATATGTAGCCACAACATTTGAAAGTTAACATAAAAACCCACAATAGCAGACTCTATGGAAAAACCCCTTCATTGACACCAATTATCATAAGATTACTGGCATTAACAAAATACACCATTTGAATGGCGCTCCAGATACTATATCTTTTTTGGCCAAACACGCATCTGCAATAAACTAACAAATATCCATTTGAATAAAGCAACATCTGAAACACAACAACCATTAAACACAAGATAACAATCCCCAATGGATGCAAGAGATACGCATCTAAGGTAAAAATATTCTGCTTTAAGAAACACTAGGTTAATAAATATTATAAACTGAAGGTGTAAAAAAGTAATAAGTTTATTCCAAACTCATAACCAGTATGATGGATGCCACTGTTATTTGTTAAGCATGAGAATGGTGCAGCAGACAACCCAGAGAACATTTCACATTTAAATATAAAAGTTGAAACATTTTCCACTAATAGCAAAACTGAGAAACTTGAATAGTACCTGTTTTTCAAAATGTGATAGCTCGTTTTCTTCAGCTGGAATGTGCTCCAAAACATGCTTAATAGGATCAAAATCCTGCATAAAGATATTTATGAAAGATTGGAGTACCATTTGTAAAAAACCCATTCACCTCATAATTCACAGTGATGAAATACAGGTAGTTTTTGAATAAAGTGCAAAAATGAAAAGAAACCGTCAGCATGTGTAACATGAAAAATACTTTCTCTACATTTGTAGCATAATTTATGCCATTGGAGAAGCTGAAGCATATTCCTATAATCGGCAGTAACATGGAAAAAAAAGTAACTCAATAATATACGGGTTTGCTTGATGATCAGGTTAGGATCTGCAGCTATATAAAGATAGCATAGGATAGGGCCAAGATAAGTATTTATCCTATGTGTTTGATACGCAAATGATAACAAGCAAGGTAGCATTATTGTGTTTGATGGGCACCTGATAATGACATAATAGGATAGATTCAAAGAGGCGAGGGTGGGCAAGTGAGGTAAGTAATTTTCTAATCCTATCCTACTACTTTCTAACTCGGCCTCCACCCTAGGTTAAAAATTACAAATGACTAACAGGATAGGATAACTGACATGATGCACGTAGTAAGGGTATATTTGGAAAGGTGTATGAAAGAAAGAAGAAAAAGAATAGAGAGACTATGGTAGACCATGATGTAGGGGATCATTCCTCTAATAACTAACTCATGATGGAATAGTAGTGGGAGCACACGCCCTTGCTGAGGTGGCAGGTGTTTCTGGCGTGAGAGAGAGAAAGTGAAGAATATAGGCAAGGCTGGTGTGAGGGGATTGGTAGATTGATTGTGGCTTGGCCATTTAAAGAGAATAGGCCTCTTTAGTGCCTAGAGTATTTTCTTTCTGTTAATTCCAGCATACTTCATTGTAATCAAGTGGAATCACCCTGATTCAACATTTACTACATTATCAATCAATATATCTGAGTTCTGCTACTTTAGCAGACTCTGTTTTCTCAAAATTCTGTGTTTAATCCTATCAGTAGCATTATTGTGTTTGATGGGCACCTGATAATGACATAATAGGATAGATTCAAAGAGGCGAGGGTGGGCAAGTGAGGTAAGTAATTTTCTAATCCTATCCTACTACTTTCTAACTCGGCCTCCACCCTAGGTTAAAAATTACAAATGACTAACAGGATAGGATAACTGACACGATTAGCTTATCCTATCTTATCGGCGCATCAAACAATAGATTAAAGAAGGATATCAAACGGACCTACAGCAAGTAGGGCGAAAACAAGAGAGTAAATTACGAGTTTCTTTGGTAAGTGTGCCAAAGGCAAAATGTTCAACACAGAGAAATTGTGATTACTAATCGATATAGATTCCACTCTCAGAAAACAGAGGTTCCTAAACAATGGGATAGTCAAATAGTAAAGAAAACTAACTTACGAATGTCTGTATATAATTGCCACATTTCCTAATTTGAAGTGCTATATCAATAGTCTCACTTCTATAGTTGCGAAACTAATTCTCACAAAGAGAAGTCATATGCTCTAAATTCTAAATTGTTAATAATCATCATAAGGTCTCTTAGAAAAAGAAATGTTCGGAAACTTCTAAAAGAATTTTTTATTCGTTTTCCAATGAACATGGACATGCATAAAAGTATCTCTCCAAATGAGTAACAAAAGAGGTGTTGCAAAAAAAAGTATGAAATTGGCACAAAGTGATACAGGTAAGTAGTACTAGTACCTCCTCATAGAATTCATCCTCCAGTTCCTCCACTACTTGGCCATCAGGTCTGCTTCCATATATTGAACTTAGCTCTTCTGAACTTGATGAAAGACTATACCTCTGATGAGGAGGTAATCCTGCAAGAGCACGAGCTACAGCAGCTGCAGCAGCTGCTCGAGCCGGAACCTGTTCAACAACATTTACAAAACATGAATTTTGACTCTAACTTAGAGGCCATACAGTGATTCATTCCAAGAATACGACTAAGTACTTTTATATGAACACAAGATAACCTCAGAGGACATTCACTGTTAGGTTCATTGGTAGACTTAAGGATTCAATTCCTAGACATTCAAAATACTTGTAGGAAACCAAGTTATCAACAATAGAGGATGATCAACTTTGTTAGCAGCAGTAAGTATCTAAGTTCACAAATTCCTCATCCTCACTAAATAAGACTACTACGATACAATGAAGAAAAATCCAGACAAGTGTTTCAAAAACAATGTGAAAGAGGATTCTGTTTTTTGTATATAAAAGTGGATTATGTTTTAATTGTGAAGAAAGCCCGTTTGGTTAAGATTCAAGAGAACTCAAAATCAATTATCGGAGTAAAATCAATGCGAATATAATTGAAAAGTATTATTTGTGTGTTAAGGTTACATAATTGCAATGGATGGAATTGATTTTGTGTGGGTAGAATTAATTCTGATAGAAGCTAATAATTTCTAGTTTTTTCGATGGATAAATTAATTCTAATGCGAAATCCACAAAAATCTATACAATTATGCATCAAAAAAGTGATTCTACATTCATCAAATTTTTTAAACCCACTTATAAAATATCATTTCAAACACAGATCAAACTTTTTAAACTCAACTTTTTAAAAAACAAATCTATTAACATGGATTATTTAGAATAGAATCAACTCTATGAAAATCTAAAACAAATAGGCATTAGACATAAATAAAATAACAAAGACAAAGATGTCAGTTTATAATTATTGTGGCTACTGTGATAGAAAATGAACCACATGGAGGGAAACCACAGTCAAAATGTTATGGAACTCAATATAAAACACGTGTACAATCACATTTTTTGACTTTCATGTGTTGCATGAGATCTCATTGGTTCATCACATAACAGGAACTATCTAAAGATAATTTTAATAAGAGCCAACTATTTGTCAGGTTATCGATTTACTTATACCAAATACCAAATCGCTTTCAAATGTTACTCAAAAATCTCTCCAGAATATCATATCATATACAACATTATCTCACTTGTAATAATTCTCACACCGAAAACTCACAAGCTTCCTACTCTAGAGAAACACAGATAAGTTAGCAACACAAACAAATTATTCAGTATTCTCAACTAGAACCAAAAGGGCCTAAACTCCATGGTTTTTCACAAGTTACAGAAAGCAAGTACTGCGACCAAAATTACTTTATAAATTCATTATTTCGCCAAATCCAACTCCCAGCCGTCCTAGTGAATTGTCACACAAAGTTTCACTCGGAGTACAAGCTAACCTGCAACGTCTAACTGAAAATCGTAATTGGGGAACAGTAACGGTCAATCACCAAATCCGAAACTCGCATTAAATACATCAAAAAACACAGTTAACGTATTATCCTAACTTGACCATAACCAGACAATCGCGCTCAACTATCAATCGTACGGCATTATATCTAGTACTAAAATCACACATTTAAAATTCAAAAGAAGCGGAATGAGTACACTGGCCATGTAATTGTGCATCGAAATCATGCGAAACTCGATTTACCTCAGGGCGATCAGAAGCGGAAGGGAGCAAACCAAGCGATCTCGCGGACCTAACAGAGCTCAAGATCTTTTCACCTACCTTAGACAAATCCATTGCTCCTCCTTGAGAGAGCAAGAAGAAAGGAAGCAAGAAGAAAACCCTAGAACTATCGATCCCTCCTTCTTCACTCAAATCACCATTGAAAATAAACGGATTATTACCAAGCGCGCTTCCAAAGGGGAACAAATTCGGCTGCATCTCAACTCGAGTCCCTAGATCAATCGGTGACAGCTCCATCTCAAAGCGATTGGGTTTGTGTTTGCGCTGCTGTGAGTGAGATCTGGAGATGATGATGACTTTGGAAATGGAATGGCGGGGTTTAATTGCGACGTAGACTTTTTTTTTTTGTGTTTTACTTCACTTGTTAGTGGTTACTGTGCGTGAATACGATCGTTGCCTAATGATTGTTGACGAAAAGTGGCTTAGAAATTGGAATTGGCAACTCTGAGTTTGAGCATCTGGTTTGGTTTGGTTTGCTTTACTGGACATTTACGTCGAATCGAATGAATGGGAAGGGATGTTGGGATCTAGACTTGGAAAATTTTACGTCGTCCCAATTAACTCGTGAAAAGATAAATTTGCTCCAATTTCATTCATTCATTATTTGGACAGGAAAGAAATATAGTGACATTTATAATCGTAACAAAATTGCAAACAATAATTAATAAAAAGGATTTTATTTTTCCTACCCCCCTCAACATCAATCTCACCCCCATAATATCTCAAATGGACAAAAATACCCCTGAAAATTTACAAAAATCACATTTCACATTTCATAATTTCGAAAAAGTAAGTAAATTCGAATGGGTTTTTCGAAATTACTAGGTAATTCCGAAAATCCTATTTTTTTTTTCAATTTTTAATATTTTCTAATTACATTTATTTTTTTAACGATGGCGAGTAGGCGATCGAGCAACGTAAAGCGGCGAGTCTTGGGAAGCGGCACCGCCGCGCCGACGGCGAGCACGATGCAGGGAGAGCGATGTAGCGATACTCCTTCTCCGGACACTTTACAAAAGCTCGGAGGCTGCTGGGCATGCTTTTGGCGTCGAGCGCGAGAGAGCGTGCGAGTGGTAGAGATGGTTGAGCACGAGCCTCGGCCTCGGCGGCCTCGGCCGGTATGAAGCGCGGATCTGGGACCACCACGATTATGAGTACAATATGCGGCACCAGCGGGAGTACCCGAGTTGTATCATGGCGGTTGGGAGGCTTTGGAGGAGCGGGAGGATGAGGTCGTCGGCATCGGGAGGAGGAGGAGGAGGAGGTTCGGGAGGAGGTTGAGGAGGAGGAGGTTCGTTGCCCAGTTTGTGGAGCACACACCCTTATATTTACAGCTGGGATACGCATTGCGCGCGTCATGGATAGATAGAGCGAGGTAATTAATTTTTATTTTACTTTTACTTAACAACAATTAATTACTTATTTTTAATAATGTATGGTTTAATTTTAATTTTAATTTTTTTGACCTCGGAAACTAAAGGTTGTATCTCACGGCGGGAAGATTCCTAGAGTTAGACCTCTGAGCACCACCCACGGGTAGAGCCTTTGGTTGCGTCACAGCTAAGCTTTACGAGTTGGACATCACACTTCAGGGGCAATCAACCATGAGTTGATATCTGCTTTTGTGGAGAGGTGGCATCCGGAGACTGTTCATTCCACATGCCCTTTGGGAGATGGCGATCACCTTGGATGATGTGGCCGTCTTTGCTCCACTTGCTTGCATTGGATGGCACCCGTTGGACCACGAGGCGATTTTGATTCTGTTGAGGCTCTTCACATGGTGTGGATCGTTTGGGCATGGATCGAGCTCTTGTCATCCGGGCTTAAGGATAACGAGGCGATGTCGAGGATCTCTGTGTAGGGGGCGCTACGGGGAGAACATGGCACGGGGTGCTTATGAAGCGGTACGCGTGCTACATGCTCTTCTGTTAGGCACCACCATTCTGGTGACAAGACTCGTACATTAGTGTCGGTGAGGTGGATGTATACGCCGGGATCTTGGCCAGTGTGACCAGGTGGTCTTGGGGTATAAATTTGCTCTTAGTTACCTCTACACCCGGTGTGGCGGTCTTTTATCGACCAAGTAGTTCGGCGGATCTGCGACAACTTTGCTCGGGTAATCATTTATTTATTTTTAATTTAAAACTTTTAATTAAATTACTCATATATTAATAAGCGATTATTTTTAATTTAACTATTTGATCTTTGGATCTACGAGCACTTTCCCACCGTTGTTGGTGGAAAAGTCACTACAAAATTACTTGCATTCTTGGCTAAACATTTACGGCGGAATCGATCGGCCCGATAAAAATTCTGGCGTAATTTGGCGATTCTTGGCGGATTTAGTGCGCGATCTGATTCTGGCGAATATCATAGCATTTACGGGCGGTTTAAGCGACCGATATGTTTCTTGGCGGATTATTATTCATTTACGGCGGAATTTAATTAGGAAATAAAAAAATTATCAATATATATATATCATAAGTAATTGTAATTCTTGGCGGAATATTACGCGATAAATTACACAGGAAAAAGCGCGGCGTTGTCGAGTCGGCGATAATCAAGTTCGCCCGATAACGTGAAGATTCGCGAAATGACATTATTATCTGCGCCACTTTCCGCGTGCGAAGCGCCAGCGCCAATAACGTGGTATTCGCGATAATTGCGATTCTTGGCGGAATATTACTGCCGATGAATTCTTGGTGAAATTGACGATAAATCGCCCGATAATTCTTGGTGAAATTCCGCCGATAATTCTTGGTGAAATTCCGCCGATAATCGCGCCACATTTTAAATCAACCAGCCAGAACACTCCCGTTTCTATCCTTTACCAAACACACTCTCTCTCTCGTTTACTCTCTTAACTCTCTTAACTTCTCTTCCACTCTCTTCTTCTCTTTTCTTCTTCTTTCCACCACCACCACCACCACCACACACCCACCACTCTCTCTTCTTCTCTTTTCACTCCACTCTCTCTCATTTACTCTCTTCTTCTCTTCCACTCTCTTCTTCTCTTTTCTTCTCTTCCACCACCACACCACCACCACCACCACACCACCACCACCACCACTCTCTCTCTTCTTCTCTTTTTAGCTCCACTCTCTCTCATTTACTCTCTTAACTTCTCTCTTCTTCTCTTCCACTCTCTTCTTCTCTTTTCTTCTCTTCCACCACCACCACCACCACCACCACCACTCTCTTCTTCTCTTTTCACTCCTTTCTCTCTCATTTACTCTCTTAACTTCTCTTCCACTCTCTTCTTCTCTTTTCTTCTCTTCCACCACCACACACACCACCACCACCACCACCACCACCACTCTCTTTTCTTCTCTTCCACCACCACACCACCACCAACCACACTACCACCACCACCACCACCACATAGAGGATTAAAATATTAAATATAAAAAAGCATTTTAAAATATTTTTAAATAAAAAAACGCATTTTATAAAAAATTAAATAAAAAAATTAGTTTAAATAAAAAATTAAATATATATAATAGTTTTAAAATATTAAGAATAAGTTTTAAAAAAATTAAATAAAAAAGCGCATTTCTAAATATTAAGAATTAGTTTTTAAAAAAATTAAATAAAAAAACGCATTTTATAAAAAAATTAAATATAAAAAAGCATTTTTAAAATATTTTTTAAAAAAAATATATATAATAGATTCTTGTGGAATTTGACCCGTAACTCTTTAAGCGATTTCTTGGCGAATTTTGCTTGATAATTCTTGGCGAATTTACGGCGATAAATCCGCCGAGAATTCTTAGGTGAAAATCGACCACTATGCCGATTACTGCGAGTGTTTTTACGGTGATTCTTGGCGGACTAAATCACTTGATGAAGTCTCTGATCTTTGGTGATTTATGCCATTACTAGGGGATTGAGTCGCGATGTCTGATGAATTATTGTAGTGAGTGTTAGCTAGGGGCGTATCGACCACGTGCCACGGTGAAACGAAGAAGCTGGATAAAGTAAAGTTGGTGGACTTTAAGCAGCGGATAGATGCTCTGCGGTGGGGATGTCATCCTCACCCCTTATGATGACCACGAGCGGTATGTTCCTTTGTCGAACATATCATTTGCGGAGGCTGGATGCTTTAGAGGCGATGGCGTTGTTCCTACATGCGAGGCGAGTGCGTTGGCGATTCGGTAGATGCGAGATCCTCTTCCACCCATTTCGGGTAATGTTCCTCTGCGCGGACGAGATCATCTGAGGGTTTCTTGATGTCCAGTTGGCGCGGACTTTTGGCGAGCTAGTAAGTGGCGGGCTACCACGGCGAGTGCGATCCTGATTACCTTCCTTGAAATACGATCGGGTAACGAGTGCGTCTTACTCGGTGCGAGCCACGAGCGAGCGGCTCGGGATCCACCATATCATCGAGGCTTTGTTGTCCCGAGAGACATATGAGGAGAGGTGCGAGAAGCGGTTGCGTTGACCGGGATGCCTTAGATGTCGCCCGTTCACCCACTTCACGTGCTTATTTTGATCATTGTTAAACATTTTGGACCCATAGTAGTAGTTGTATTTGTACATTATATTTTTTTATGTTGGTCATTTTATATATTTTGACATATTGTTATTTAAATCATAAACCATTAGTATCATATTTCCAAAATAAAGCGCGTTTAAATATTAATTTAATATACAAACTTTAAAAAAAAAAACAAATTTGAATTACCTTTTTAGAGTAATTAAAATTTTAATTTTATGAGCAGAATTACCTTTTTATAGGTAATTCCGAAAATTTAATTGTTTTTGAGCAGGAATTACCTTATTTTGAGGTAATTCCAAAAAAATAAATTTTTTTAAAATGCGAGGGTATTATTGGGATTTTTTGAAATATGGGGTGAGATAGAGAAGGAGGGGGTAGGAAAAATAAAACCCTAATAAAAAATACTGATATGTCTCTCACTTTCAATTTCAATGGGTAAATTCTTTCGTACTCATTGAGACTTTTGGTGGGTACGAATTTTAGACAAAATTAGTTTAATATTTAATTTTATTTTAAAATATTTAAGTAGAAAAAAATGATGTGACATTGAGTGATTGGATGTGGGTATCATATCTATTAAAATTCAATGGGTATGTTCGGTCAAAAAAAAAAACTCAATGAGTATGAGAGTGTTCACCCTACTAAAATTGTTTACTCATTTATTAGAAGATTAGTGTCTATTTGATGGCCATGACACTATTATATCTTGTGCTAATCCAATGTCTCTTGAACTAGTAGAATATGATAACTTATAACTTGATCCTGCGACTTATCCTATATTGTCACTCCAATTAAAATTTTATCTTGAATTTGAGTTGTTAGAAGCCAACAATATAGGATAAGAAAATAGTTTTCATTTAGGCTTCTAAAATATATTTTTAAATATAAAAACATGAAATCTAACAAAAAATAAGTATATATCAAAAAAAAAACTATGTTAAATTCAAAATTAAAATTTTAGTAGTTAATTTAAAATAATGTATGACTTTATGTTAAAGGTAATTTTATCATTTGCTTCAAAAAAAAGGTAATTTTATCATTTTATTTAATCTAAAAATAAAAATGTATTGAATTTAAAAAAAAACAAGACTAGACTTGAAAAAATTATAATTAAAAACTATAAAAATATATTTTTTAACAAATGATATATAGTTGTCACAAGGGTAGATTTCCATTAACATATAATATATATCATTTAATTATTTATTAGCTTATCTAATTTTTTTAAAGCAACCAACTTATAACCTTTCATCAAATAAAATGGTCTCAATATTAGTTGGAATCAAATCAGAAACAAAGAAACTAGCATATAATCTGGATGCATGTGTTATAGTATAAGCAACAATATTTGATTGTCTCCTAATAAAGCTAACCTCAAAGCTTTGATGAAAATTAAAAAATTGCCTACAATTGTAAATTACCGCACCGAACTCAGTATTTGTTAAAGGGTCAAACTTTAAGCCATTTAAAGCCGAAAGACAATTCAATTATATGGAAGCGAAAGCTAAACCCAATTCCTCCAACCAAAGTAAGGATTGTCAAAGTCTCGATGCATCCGCTTCTTGTGGTGTTGGAATGTCGGTGAACCACATGGTTTTGCCTCTATGAAAATTGTTGGTTGTGGCGAATACACATGCCAAGTCTGTATTTGTTCTCGATAGCAAAAGAGAGTTGCGTCGATGTTGTACTTGTAAGATCCACCAAAGGTCATTTGCCATCATTGCTCCACTTGTTGTTGTTGCGGTGTTTTGGTCGAACTGTGCACGATTTAGTGCGAGCCCAAGACTATTCATGAAAATAACCCATCCCTATTGACAACTTTGAGAGTTGCAGCAGTATCGAGAGACATTCCCACACTTTATCATTATGTCGCCTCCAAAGTGATCAAAGCATCATAATAATTTTCTTTTTGTTTTCGTTATCTACATTCAACACCTACATAAGAGAGAACAAAAAAATTCGAAAACAGGTAGATGATGTCATAGCTTCCTAGATTTCATGTAATAAACTGCAGGCTTCCCAAACTTCTGTTGTACGACCACAAGCAAAGAAAACATGCCACTCAGGTTCAACCTCGTTATCGCACATAGGACATTGCTGCTCGCAATCCACATGTCTACGCACTAGATTGCCATGGGTTGGAAGGAAAGAGTTTGCACTTTGGTGGAACTTTACTCCATATAGTCATCCATGCGCCTCCTTCGCGTAAATGAGAGGAATCAACAAGGCCCTCCATAAGGGCATAATATACAGACCGTATCGTATAAGCCTTTGCTTACTACGCCATTAAAATAATCTATCCTCATCTCATTAGTGCTAAACCGTGGCATTGACTTGATTATCGAAGCTTCTTGTGGATTAAACAAGCGATCAATGAGGTTGGTATTAAATTTCTACTAGTATCCTCCCAAGATCCTTAATTATGAACCACTCCATTCCTTGATCAACGGATGATTTAACTAAGCTATCACGAATTCCTTTCAACCAATGATCATGTCAAACCGATATATTCTCCCCATTTCCAATCATCCAACGTGCTCCCAAATTAACAACCACCCGAGAAGTGAATATATTATGCCACACAAAACTAGGATTGTGGCCCAAGCATCATAAAAGTCACAATTTGGAAAATATTTTGCTTTGAAAACTCTACTTGCAATAGTATATGCACGAGATGCAATGTTCCACGCATGCTTTGAAAACTCTACTTGCAATCTCAAAGTGTTGGGGGTGTTTTGTTTAGTTGTAGCTACATATTTTGATCTTGCCTCGGTGTAGCTTAATCACATTGTGTCTATGTAGTTGCGAGTATTGTTGTTGTGGTTGTTGCCTGTTGGGTTGTTCTTTGTTGGACTGTCCTCAGTGGGTTGATTGCTAAAAAGTCTGGATACTTAGCACGATACGGGATACAAAACAACACAAATACTGGGATATGAATTTTTTTTAAAAATCAAGATACGACACAGCCAATATATGTATACAAGTAGTCGATATATGACTATCACAACCTAGAAAAAATTATTTTTGCAATCATAATAAGTGGACACTTAGATATATTTTCTTCACACTTACTAGAATATATTATTTCTACTGCGAATGTGTCAACAAATTTCATGTTTTTGGTAAGAAATATCAAAGACATTTCTTATTTCTTATAAAGGTGAAAATTGTATCTCTAGTTGATAAGATATGTATTGAAAGTTGGTAAAAAAAGATATGTATTGAAGGTATATTTGAAAAATATTAAGAAATGTTGAGTGTTGGACCGTCATGGACTTTTGGGCTCGGCACACCACCATGCAGACCTTCTTTTAACTTTACATGAAGATCTCGGCCCAATACAAGAAGAGGTCTGACTAAGCCCATCCGGATAGAAGATAAAGAAACTACCCTCAGTAACCACCTGGGGGTGACTCTGACTCTATATATAGGAGACTTAGGGTAAAGATAAGGGGAGACACATTCTGATACACAAAAACACATGTAAACTTGACAGGCCAAGATAGACAAAAAGCTATCCGACCTCCATTGTTTATGTCAGGTTCATCAATGAAATTCTATCCAAAAACATTGGCGCCCATCGTGGGGCCCGGTAAAACTTTCTCGGCCACACATCTTCTCCGACGAACTACCGTGTTATCAAGTTCATCACCAAGTTGATTCTGAAGACTTCATCAATTCCATTAGCCTAATTCTATAGCAACCACGAAGACAGGAGTTATTGATCAATTCGGCCATTACTCTCAGGGAGCGTGATTCGAACTATGCTCTCATCGACTCAGCGGCTGAAACAATCGGCCCGATTTTCTTCGATCAGGCTTGAATTCTCCAATCGAGGAGACTGGTCAATTCTTTCGGTGAATTTTTGACGGGGAATAATCGGGATCGTGATCAAAATCAGTGCGAGAGATGGAGATGTGCTTCCACTTTTAAACTTTTAAATATCTGATCCTGTGTTGTTTGCAAATGGGGGAACAGGAAAAAGGAAATGCAAATCGGTGCAAACGATAGCAATATTCAAACTCAGTTCGGCCAAGGATAATTGTTACCATATTGGTGAACACGATTACAACGGCGACAACGTATGCATGATAAGCTATCTTGGCGATTACGAAAGGATCACGGTTCCCCTAAAGATAAGTACAATTATTATTATTATTATTCTTATTATTATTTTATTTGTCACAAAGAAGAATCACGGTCGTATTCCTGTTAATTTATAATTCATTAACTGTTACTGAATCGACAAACACTTCTTGTAACAGAATCTTTTGTGTGATCCCGCATCAAAATTATGTTTCATGCTCGAGCTACACATTGGTCTTCTTCCTCCAACCAACACCTATTCAACGTCAACGGGTGCTTGAAACTCACCAGGGAGGCACTCCTCTCTAATTAGGACCGTGTAAGTGAGGTCAAACCAGTTATCTTCGCATGAGCATGAGGAAACCGCAATTCCATTTAATTCCATGTGTAGATCCCATTCAGAGTGTTATGTGTGATGATAATCGAATAAGCGAGCTCTAAATTCACGCGAACATCTCGATACCAAGCCCACGAGGAAAATGGCAAAGCATTGCAAGCGGCCTTTAACAAGGAAAGCACATCATCACATCAACTTTGGACAAATATATGCACCGATTATGGCATTTTCAAATCAGATTACCTCGGCTTTTCTGACAAAGAAAAGAAGAAGCATATGATCTTCAACACCTCAGATGGCGAATCACCCAAAAACAAATATATTCCTCACTGACGTCAATAACATCTTCCAAATAAGTCCATTATTATTACTATTATAAGTAATCATTATTTTTTCTTATTATGTCGTTACATCGAAAAAGATACTCAAAAGTTATAATTTGTTACTATATCATCCATTTTTTTATTGCACCAAAATAGAGCATGCAATTTTAGCTCAATGCCAACTATTGTTTATGATAATGTTGGAGTTCCTCTCTTACTTGAATTTTCTTGTGCTTCATATTAGGTCAAAATCATTTTCCACATACATCTTCATAACTTTGATTTTCATAACGAGAGATGAAGATGGCACTCAAATCTAACAATTTATCTATTTAACTTATTATTACCACTATTATGTAACTTGTTTTGATTGTCATTTTATTACACACTAAGTGTTCAAATATAATATCAAAGCCCGACACTCTTTTTATAAAGAAAGTTTTCAACGAGACTTGACTAGTTGCTTATTTAGTGTTTATCTCTTATACCATTTTCATTTAAGGAAATCAAAATGTTCACGAATAAGGGTTAATTCTCCATGAGTACTCCTTCTTGATCACATCAAGCAAACTTTAAAATCTCCTGCTTGATCATAATCAAGTAAAACTCGAGGTTAAAACTCCTTTCTAAGGAGATACTTCCACTACTACCATAAAAGTAAGTAAAATATAACTTTGGAATGAAACTCCTCAAAGTTTGTAAACTTGAGGATCATTGGGTTAAAAGCGCCTTTTTAAAGGGATACTCCCGTTTGCGATCTTAAAAGCAAATAAAAGCGTAATCAATGGACACGAGCCCCGGCCAAGTCGCGGACTCACCTCGGCGAGGTTAGTCTAATCCATTGATTACTTCCCCACTTCGATTTAAGTTGGAGATTGCGGCCTCACCATCATTAAAGGTCGAACCAACGAGGAACAATGATTGGGTTAAAACTCTTAGAAAAATAGATACTCCTCTCTTGCTACATCTAAAGTAAGAAAAAGGGAACTTGTGGACAAAACAAGTGGATCATGTTTTACTCCACATTTACCCCTCTAAGTCTAATAAACTTGAGGACAACTCAGACCCTCCAAGTCTTTGTAAAGCGGAGGAAAACTCAGGCTCCTCAGTCTTTGTAAAGGCGGGGGTAAACTCAAACTCTATGTTTGCTAAACTAACGTCCTCTGTGGGAACAAGGTGTTAGCGATTCATTTCTCCAAGTATTACGAGAATTGGAGATGAAGGTAAACAAGGCATATTTTCCCCTGTTTCCTTTATTGCCGGAGTAGAAAGTTCAATTTCCTCCAGTATTCTAAAATTGGAGATGAGAGTAATCAAGGCATATTTGCCCACTGTTCCACCATCGCCAGAGTAGAAAGTTCAATGAATACAAGCGAACTAATCATAAAGCAAGATTGGGAAAGCGCATCGTCTATCACAAAATAAATAACTCGTAACTTAATGCTCACGTGTTTGAAGAAGGCTACATACAAAAAAAGGTTTGAGACTCGGACAGAGCAAATGCAATGACTTGACAAGGAAAAACTCAAGCAATTTACTAAAGGTCAAATCTCGAGGAGATGCTCCTTCTCGGCCCGTATCGAAGAAAATACTATTAAAGATCAAATCTCGATGATGTGCTCCTCCTCAACTCCGAGTTGAAGCGACTGCTATCTCGAGTCAAATACTCTCAGGACAAACCAAACCTAAACAAAAGGAAAGTTACCGTCTCCAGCGTGAAATAAGGCCAAGTTTGTGAGTGAGACAAGTCGACCTTGATTTACGCTCGAGAGGAAAACAAGGAGCCGACCTTGATCTAACAAGCCTTGAGGAAAGTCGAAGTGTCTTGCTCGTAAAAACATAACGATTCAAGACCGCTTGAAGAAAGATAGGAAAACATAGCACTCCTTGGGAAACACACCCCGACATTCCCTCACACGCGGGGCAAGGTGTGCACATAACAACAGAAACAAAATGTCACGAGGGCGAAGCCAGCAAGCATCCCCACGAAAGAGCCGACCTTGATTCTACTTCAAGAGGATAAAATAAGTCTCCAAAGACAAAGAAATGCCCATTCAGGTACATCAGCGAGCGAGGTTCCCCGAAAAGGCAAAAGACAATACTTGAACCCAAAACCGGCCCAGAAAGCTCGATCATAACGTCCTCCGATCACGTAAGGTGAAATTCCTTAGACAACTTTACATGCGAGGGTGAAGAGATCCACACAGACCATCTTTCATGAGATAAATGGCCAGAATTAAACACAAACATAGTGCATCCATCTAAGGGTTGTTGATGATAATAAAATCATGCCTTGGGGGCTCGTGCCTGACTTCGTCGAGCGAGCATAAAGAATACCTTATTGACCTCGTCCTCGGGAGCCACCAAAGCGACCATTTTTCAAAATAAAAAATAACCGGTCGACAATCACTATAAAAGATTAAGAAGCCTAAAGTCAGGCCTAAAGCCAACAAAGCCAGAACTAGGGGCTCGACCACAACATCGGCCGATCTCATAAGGTGGAGTTCTTTAGACACTTTCGGCATGTTGACCTCACTTTAGAGGATGCCTGACGAGGCAATACCTAATCGGTACTTTCGTTCAATCCAAGGTTATGAATTAACAAAAAGTGTGCAAGTTAGAGCAAGATCTTTGATGAGCCAACTAAGTCGAACTTGCGCGCACAAAAAGCGGTGAAAAATCGAGCTACAAAAGAACTTAGAAACAAATTCATACACTTGAGACCATATCGAGGAGAAATAGAGACAAACTAACACTAGGTTTTATCTTTCCTTACTAGTATTTATAATTATAATATGAGCATCTAGTTTTTATGGATTCATCAAAATTTGCAGAGTTAAATCATCAACTCGACCAAAGACCTTCCATAACTTAGCAATGATAATGATGACATTCGGTTAGAGGTAATTATCCATCCATTTTTATTTAAATTTAATTCGATGATTTGGTTGCTTCCTAACTTCATGATTTTAACGATATGACAAAGTCAAATTGAATATCAATGTATATGCATGTGCACGATTAAGTCGAATGGACTCTTGGTCTTTTCTCGTATGATTGCGGGTGTATTCCAGGTGCAATGTCGAATAAAGTCGAGACAAAGACTCCAAAAGAAATCGACAACGATCAAGAACTTTAAGCGCTTCACCACTACGGGGCTCACGCTTGGGGCGTGGGCCGTCATGGATTTTTGGGCTCGGCACACCACCATGCGAGATCTTCTTTTAACTTTACATGAAGGCGCCGGCGTCTGAAGAGATGCGAGCTAAGCCCATCCGGATAGAAGATAAAGAAACTACCCCGATAACCACACACAGGGTGACTCGACTTTCTATATATAGGAGGCTTAGGGTAAAGATAAGAGGAGACACGTTACGATCTGTAAAAACAAATGTAAAAACTTGCGGTAGAGATAGACAAAAAGTTATCAAGCCTCCGTTGTTTATGTCAGGGTTAAATGATGAAATTACATCCAAAAACGAGTGTGTATCGTATCGAATCGTATTGGACGTGATACTCTCCATTTTTGTAGTATCGGACTTTTACTTAACCCCTTGACCAAAAATGGTTCAAATCAATAGAGGACAAAGGGGTGTGGATAGTATCATAGTACTATCTTTCAATATATTGCGCGAGGACCACGAGGATAAACGGGGCAAAAGCGCAAGCCGTAAACACACATGCACACACCTTGCTCTGCCTCCTACCAGACTAAAACTAACTAACCAGCAACTAACAACACCTTGTTTTTTTGTCGTCTAGCCATTAATTAACTTCATCGATGGACTGTTTTAAAAAAATATTTCTAAGAATACCCATATAATTTAATTCAATTACAAAAACAAAAGGAAAGAGGAGATAAAAAGAAGTAAAAGGAAAAGCCAGGGAGATTTTTCAGCAATCGGCAAATAGATCTGTGTCGTGGTTTCGCGTTGAATTTCAATTCACCGATCAATCATTATTCCGATAACGAAGCCGCCCGGGATAACTATCCGAATGGCTCCGATTCCGCCTGAGAACGGTGTGGAAGGAGACGACGAAAGAGAAGAGGATGAGGAAGAAGAGGAAGACGAAGAAGAAGAGGACGTAGAAGACGGGGAAGATGAAGAAGAGCCAAGGCTCAAGTACCAGAGAATGGGAGGAAGCGTACCTTCGCTGTTAGCCACTGATGCGGCGTCGTCTATCGCGGTTGCGGAGCGGATGATCGCTCTCGGCACCCACGGCGGCACCGTTCACATCCTCGATTTTCTCGGGAATCAGGTCATCTAACGTTACATCGGTTCGTTGCATTATTTATCGTGAAAAATTCCCCAGTTGTTTTGAATTAAGCCGTTGTTGCTCTAACTAGTACTACCTAGATCAAATTTGAAGAAGGAATCATTCAAATGATGTTTGGATTGAGAAAATTTACCATGTTGTCGTTTCTTAGTTTACTTAAATTAAGCGCAATTAAGTTGTATTTATATAACAAATGGTGATGAAAGCAGGAACTAAAAAAAAAAATGTCTCCGAGTTCTTAGTGAGATTGTGCAGGGGCACTCGTGTTACTTGATATTCTCTTCTAGTGAATGTAAGGTATTATGGATTATAGATGTCGTTTAGTTTGTCCTGTCACCAGATCGTGTTTAGTGTTGTAGATAGTACTCCCTCAGTCTCATATGAAGTGTCGTTTAAGGTTATGCGCGGGTATTAAGAAAATGATTGACTATACTAACTTTTATGGTAAAAAATGTGGTAGGACTAAAATACCCCTTACACTTTTCTCGTCTGAATCAAAGACACGGTTATTGATATTCTAAAGTAAGGGTATTGTTGGAAAGTAATAATAAATGTAGTATTGGGATTTTAAAGTGACAGATAATTTGAGACAGAGAAAAATTCTAAAGAGGACACTTAATATGAGACGGAGGGAGTAGATGTTGTCATGTGAATGATGTGATAGCCAATTTGCTTGCTTGTGTCATGTTTCAGTTTCAGAAACATGTTTCTGATCGATTCACTTTGTTACAGGTGAAAGAATTCTCTGCCCATGCTTCTGTTGTCAACGACCTTAACTTTGACATAGAAGGGGAATATATTGGAAGCTGTTCGGATGATGGAACAGTTGTTATAAACAGCCTTTTACTGATGAGATAATGAAATTTGAGTACCATCGCCCCATGAAGCGATTGCTTTGAACCCTGACTATGCTAGGAAAATGTCTAGGAGGTTTATTGCTGGTGGTTTATCAGGTCATTTATATTTGAATTCAAAGAGATGGTTGGGATATCGGGATCAGGTTTGTAAGACTACTGTAACTCTTAACAGCACATATGTTCTCAATGGTGCCCTTTTTATTTATTAACTATACAATACTCTGTCTCCCCTTCCCAAAAAAGGTTTTGCACTCTGGTGAAGGTTCAATACATGCTGTGAAGTGGAGAGCAAGTCTTGTTGCTTGGGCTAATGGCGCAGGAGTGAAGGTTTATGATACTGCCAATGACCAGCGCATAACATTTATTGAAAGACCACGAGGGTGCCCACACCTGAGCTTTTGCTTCCTCACCTGGTTTGGCAGGTTAGTCATTCTGTTAAGAAGTATTCAGTGCTATAATTAAAGGCTTGTTCTGTCACTTTATAGTTCGAATAGCGACAATGGCAATCTTTTTGTTATTCCGTTTCCCGACAAACTACTGAACTTAATTTTTTTTTATCACTTCATAGGATGATACCCTCTTGGTTATTGGCTGGGGAACATCAGTCAAAATTGCTTCAATAAGGACAAATAACCAGAAAGCAGCCAATGGGACGTACAGACAAGTTCCTTTGTCTGGTATTGCTCAGGTGGATATTGTGGCGTCTTTTCAAACCAGCTATTTTATCTCGGGAATTGCTCCATTTGGTGATGCTTTGGTTGTTCTGGCTTATATTCCCAGAGAAGAAGATGGGGATAAGGATTTTAGCAGCACGGCTCCTTCACGGCAGGTATTTATATTCCTTGTATATAATGAGATTCCTTAACTTTTCATGGTAACCTTGCACTATCTTTTATCTATTATAATGAAAATCCCCCCTCAATATTATAGACTATGTTAAAGTGATAGAGTTTTAGATAAAGAAAAAAGAGAAGAATAAAGACTTCGAATTGTTATCATTGTTTGTTTTGATTGATGCTATGATTTGATACAAAAAATACTCACTACTCACCCTTATTTATTCTGTTAGATTACTGGAAAGTGCTCTTACATATTCTAATAGAAGACTCCAAATCTTAATTAGACAGGGAAAAAAATCATGATAGTAACTAAGGAGCATTGGAAACATATCTTAAAAAGTAATTGAAGATATTCTAAGAAAAGATACTAATCCCATGAGATAACCTAAGACAAACTAATACAGTATCAAGATCTTATAAGATACTTTCATATCTTCTAACACTCCCCCTCAAGCTAAGGTGACTAAACTTTATGCTTGTTGTAAATGTAGCCTTTGTAAAAGGAAAATAACGAAATAATATGATTTGATCTTGAGGATTGTGGGGCCAGATCAAGCCTGAAAAAGAGTTAAGATGATCAAATTGCAATTGGGGTGGAATCTAAGGCCAAACCACAATCGAGACAAAATTAGTGACAAAAACAAGTGAGTCAAAAATTGGTGCCAAACTGCAACTTAGACCAAATCATTGCTAAACTGCAAATCGACAAAACCAATGCAAAACTATGAGAAAGGCAAAATCAGTATTGAATCACAACTAAGACAAAGCTGGTGTTTTCAAATAATCACATCCAATCGTAGTCGGATCAGTGAAACAATGATAGATCTGGGAAGTTCATACGGAGGTGCTGTCAAAGCCACAAACGGTAGTGAAGGCAAATACAAAGAGAGACTTACAAGCTGAAAGTAGTTTCAGCAAATATATGAAGGGCCAATGAACCAAACTTGAGCAGTGGCATGGCGTGTGGATTTCAAACACTGACAATAACAAAAGTCGATGGCCAAAAAGCGACAACAATGGTTGAAAAAGGATTCAGAATACAACTATTATAGTAGATCCCCAAGTTTAAAGAACTTGATAGCGGAAAGTGATGGGATAGGTCACGAAGGATGGTACCAGTCTGATCGTTGTTGAATTTATTGGGTTTTGGATAAAGAGGAAGACCGGAAGAGAAATAATAACGACTTTAGGTTGTTATTTGTACTAATACAAAACTCAAGTCCCATTTAAATAGGGAAACAAATCATGATAATGACTAAAAAGTATCGAAACTAATCTTAAGATATAATCTAAGATATTCTAATATAAGAAATGAATCCTATGAGAAAATCTAAGATGCACTAAATTTGTAAGATATTTCTATATTTTCTAACAGGTCACAACTAGCTTTCTTGGTTCATTCTTCTAAGTTTACTTAAATAAAAGGAGCTGCCTCTGAGCATTTTAATTTGAAGTGGTCATTTCTAGATTCATAATTTGGAGATTTGAATATTTTTTAGTCTGTAGAATCAAATAATAACATTGCTCAATCGGAATTTTCAGTTTGCCTTATAATGTTATATAACCAAACCAGCATAATGTTGCCTCCATACTTTAGTTATTTTCTCACACACACAGCTATTACAGGAATGTGTTATGTCTCATTGAGATTGTATATCCTCTTATTTTCTTTTTTGTATACTACGAACTAGCACCAGTTTTATGGACTCTACAGAATAACTAATACTAACTGCATAATGTTAATTGCATCTAGATATGGCAGCAAAAAGTTGAAGTATGGAAGCAATAAAGTTCTTGTTGCATTTGCCAAAAATAAAATGTATCTTGTGTATTATATAAGGAAAGAGTAGTAAAATAGTTTCTTGTAGTGGACACTGTCCCGTTCATTAGATCTGGAAACTGCCTCTGTTCTAAAAATGAATAAATAATTTTGAACAGGGCAATGCACAAAGACCAGAAGTTAGAGTAGTAACATGGAATAACGATGAACTTTCAACAGATGCTCTACCAGTACATGGATTTGAGCATTACAAGGCAAAAGACTATTCTCTTGCTCATGCTCCTTCTCAGGTTAACATTTGGTTATTGGTGATTATGATATATTGATAAAATCCAGATTAAAATTCAATCAATTATGGGAATCCACTGTGTTATTCTTCTGTACTGATATCAGTACATGTGTGGTCGATTTACAATAGAATAGAAGACAAATAACTGAGATAAATTAGGTAAACAGTTTTTTGTACAAACCTGCACTCTTCCTTACTATTCTCCATTTTTTCTTACCCATATCTTATCCCCTCACACATTTATATCCATACAAATCAAACTTGCACTCCCAATTCCCTTCCCAGTGATCTTTGGACCTGAATGGTTTTAGAAAATGCTTTTACCGTTTTGATTGCTTTCACTGATAATTACAGAAATTCTACTTTTTCTTTCCCTTTTAAAAAGGGGATCAATAATGGTTCTCCACTTCCCCCATATATGACTCGAACTTGCGACCCTTTGGGTTAGATGAGCGTCTTACCAATTGAGTTGTGTTTACTTCCGTCACTTTGTTTTCACTTTATTTTTGTTTTCAAAGATTTATATAGGAAGTGACAAAAGTAACTTTTATCACTATACTGTTTTTGTACAAATATTTGCAAAAAGGAAACTGAAGTGGCTTGATGATATTTTTATATATTTTAGTGAAAGCGAATCTGAAACAGAAAATGTTTTCCCAAACCAAATAGGTCCTTAATTTCCCTTGGGTGCCTCTTTTGCAATCTGTTACATTAATCATTCCTTGAGATTTGGATCCGCTGAGCTCCTTCATAATGTACACCTTAGTAATAGGTGGTTGTCTAACATGTGTGTTTTGTCTATGGATGGTCAGGCATAATAGATGTTTTTCTTTCAAATGTAGGTAGCAGTTATGCTGGTGGTCAGTGGGCTGCAGGTGATGAACCACTATACTATGTTGTATCCCCAAAGGATGTAGTTATTGCAAAGCCAAGGTTAATTTCAAATTCTCTGTCCTATTGTACAGTTCTAATTTTAAGGTTCTGTATGAATTGATTTATCGCCATAAAAGATAAGGCGGAGGGTGTTGAAAGAATGATAAACATATTTTAATGAATAAGTAATTTGTGTTGTTCCCTTTTGTTTATTTGTATTTGTATTGGGAGATTTGGTGAGAAGAAGAGAAATATCATTCTTATGTAAAAATTATCTCAAACCTCATCATGTCTACCTAGTATGATGAATGTTTGCTTTTATGTTTGAATATTCTAATGTGTCTTTGACTTGTCAACTGACTGCTATCCATGGAAGTATCAAGAATTTACTAATACAGTGGTTTACTGTGGCTGGTCCTTGTTGTCCGGTTCTCCAATAGTTGTGTCATCCTATATTATTTTATTTCACATATCACACAATGCTAAATGGAGGAATTGTTAGTCATTTTGTCAAGAAGTCCCTACAGAAAATATGTAATGTTTTTATCTACTTGTGAGATCCCAAAATATTTGTAATAGCAATTCAGATTTTCCCCCTTCAATATATGCTGCGGTGCTACAACTTTAGTGTTTATGAGCAAATTACTTCATCCATTACTGTTGTCAAGGAAGTGGAACATATAAATCAAAACAAATGAAGTATGTTTTTAGCTTCAATTAGGAATTTTCTAATATGTCTAGGATGTCTTGTTTATGTTATAAGATTTTCTACAGATTCAAAAAAATAAAATAAAATATGGAGAGAAGTTGATGCATTTTGATAATCAGGGATACCGAGGATCATATTGCTTGGCTTCTTCAACATGGGTGGCATGAAAAAGCTTTAGCTGTTGTTGAATCTGGTCAGGGACGGAGTGAACTAATTGATGAGGTATTTATTTTTAAGTTTATCCTAAATCAATCTATTTTCTGAAATTTTTACGATGGTTAGAGTTAAATGTGTAAAATTGCATTATAAAGAGTAACTGTGTAGCGCATAACTGGATTAAGGCTATACCTGGCTGTATGTATATATGGAGGCACATGTTAATGTTGATTGCATAGAGTGAACGCTCCTCAGCTTTTGCTTGTCAAAATTAAGTCTTTCAATGATGCTGTATATGGACGTTCAAGATGCAAGCTCAAAGGAAAATGAAATGAAAACTTTAGCATTTTCCTTTTTAGTGAATTGTAATTGCATGATATAATTTAATTAATCCCCTTTGCTTACATCAATGGAAAAATTTCCATTTTCTGTTCAGTTTTGATTCTTTTGAATAATACATTTCTATTCATTTGTACTTTCTATCTTTCTTTCATTACAATTTCCCTGGGTTCCTAACAGTATGTGTGTATTTTTCCTTCTAGATGGATTTCTAGTTTGAGCATAATGGACTTTAAATTTTTATCCTCACTATCTTTGCAGGTGGGATCTAGGTACCTTGATCATCTTATTGTGGAAAGAAAATATGGTGAAGCAGCTTCTTTGTGCCCCAAGTTACTGCGAGGATCAGCTTCGGCATGGGAAAGGTACTGCATACCATTGTTTTTAGTCTGTTGTAGAGTCTGTTTTGTAATTGAGTGTTCAATTGACTGCTTTCAACAGGTGGGTCTTCCACTTTGCACACCTCGTCAGCTCCTGTTTTAGTTCCTTACATGCCTACAGAGAACCCCAGACTACGTGATACTGCTTATGAGGTTAGCTAAAACCAAGTGCTCTCTGTTACAATTAATGTGTTTGCATAGAATGTGTACTGAATGGAGTTGGAATAGAACTCATCTATTCTGCTTTTGATTCTTCAGGTTGCTCTTGTTGCATTGGCTACCAATCCATCTTTTCATAAGGATCTCTTAGCCACTGTAAAATCTTGGCCATCTGTAATTTATTCTGTACTACCTGTTATTTCAGCCATTGAACCACAGCTAAATACTACGTCCATGACTGACTCACTCAAGGAGGTAAACCTTATCAATTATATAAGTATTTTGAACTCTGTTTTTAAATGGTAAACCACATCTTTCTATTAACACATTCTTATTGTGTGGCAGGCATTAGCAGAGTTGTATGTGTCGATGGGCAATCTGAGAAAGCTTTCTCATTGTATGCTGATGTGGGTGTTCTAAATAATTTTCTTTGCATCCAGGCACCATAAATTACATTAATTAAATGTCATAAAAGTGCTTTATGTTAGAGTCCATTGTCAATTTTGTTTTGACTGCTAATTTACTTTCCTTTATTTTTGTTGTTGAAAATTTCAGCTTATGAAGCCAGAATTATTTGACTTTATTGATAAGCATAACCTACACGATACAATTCATGAAAAGGTATGATTTTATTTTGTGAAAATTAAATTTCTGAATCCCTGTTTTCTATATAGCTTTATAATGTTACTGGTGTGCAAATTCATTGCTAATATCTCTGTCGGAATTAAACTTTAAGCACCTGAAGAGTTTTATTAACAAGCTTTAGTGTAGAATGTTAAAATTTGGCTATCTATGTTTTCGTTTCTCCTTGGCATGATGAATGCATATGGAAAAATGGACAAACCAACAAATTCTCGTACCAGATTTGAAAATTGGTTGATTCAGATTTGAACATTCTCAGACTTGTTTGTAGAGGAGAGAAGTTGTTGAATTTTATTCTTGGGGCAAGTTCGATTTACTATAAAATAAGAGACCAGATAGAACAAAAATATTTGTCCAGCATTTGATTTGAAAAGATGACCTTGGGGCAGCAGAAAATAAGGAGTGGGAGACCGGACAAGTATCCAAGAACTTGCTACTCACTAAACCACCAGACAGCTTTTTTGGGCGATTATGCGGAAAACTAGAAAGACAACTATCCACGTGGCTGCCTCTTTGTTGCCCTCTTTTCATATTTCTCCTCTCCCAAAAATGCGTGCCTCCTTCCCTTCACATCTAGCTCTTCTCTATCTCCTCTCTCTCCTTGCACTTGCTGTCATCTCACGAAATCTCATTGAGATAAGGATTTTTCTATCATACTTTGAAATAACGATTTGTGTGCGCTGTATTTGATTTATCACGGTTGCTTGTGTTTTCACTTCCCCTCTCTACAGGATCAACTTAGTATACCCAATAGAACATTGTTTGGGCTTTTCCAATTATCTTTTGCTTTGTTTTCATTTTTTCCTTCCCAAAGCGTGTATTACGTGATCGAATTTGCATGCCAATAAAATAGGTGAAATCTATTTTGCTTTGTACATTTCAACATAATTAATAAATTGTAATTTGTGTTTTTATAAAAATACAATGATATTTAAAAATCACATTATTAATAAATTATAAATAATAGTAAAGCATGATAATAATTTCATGACAAATAATAAAATAATTCAAAAGTTTCAAAATCTTGTTCTTTGTCATTACCTAGTGCAAACCAAACACTGTGCAGTTCAAAGGGTATTGTAATAAATTTCATATTACTCTGTCAGTACATGAGCATATCAAATGAGATACCACACAAAATTGCTTGTGTTGTGCATCACCAAACATTTTACAAAAAGTTGTCTTGTGACTCAGCTACTTGTCCAGTATTGTTATGTGTGACCTGATCTTTATTGCAAATCAAACGCAACAGGAGTATATCTTATCTATATGCTTTGTAATTAATTCTTTACATGACCACTAGACCCTTATTTGTTTAATCTCTACTTGTTCAGGTTGTCCAACTGATGATGCTAGATTGCAAGCGTGCAGTTCCTCTGTTAATCCAGAATAGGGACTTAATAAGTCCGCCTGAGGTTGTGAAGCAACTTCTAGATGCCGATAATAAGCCTGATTGCAGATATTTTTACATTTATATCTCCATTCATTATTTGAAGTAAATCCACATGCTGGGAAAGATTTCCATGATATGCAGGTAGGTTTTGTTTCTTTCATTTCCAAGCATCATTTGTTTTTTCGAATGTACTGTGAAATTAATGCAGTATCTATATTTACGTTGGATGAGAGCCATGCTTATGTCATTTTCACTTCCATTATTACTGCCCTTTTTTCCTTATACAAGCAACGTAACAGTCCTCAGTAAGTGACGACTCTGGTTTGATTATGGTCGGCGAAAACTAGATGAAATGCTTGACAAGGAAATGTAGGACCCAAGTCTTAAGTAATTGCCTAGATTTTTTTTTTCATGTGTGTGCACTGATATGCAATTTTTACTAATATGCAATTTTAGCTGTTGCTTCAAATGTGTGCTTGCTTGCGATCGTTAGATAGTGGCTGGCCATTCCCCTGCTTTTGTGAATCATTGCAGAAATTTGATTTTAATAGCATATCAATGCTTGTTCTCTCATTTTTTCCCGTTTCCTTTAAAATTGTGCCACACAGTACACAGTTTCTTGTGCTGTGCAGCTAAACAATAATAGTTATCGTCCATATGTGCTACATGTGGTTAAATATTTCTTTTCTGGTATTTGATTAAACTTTTTCTGTTGAATGTGCATAGGTAGAACTCTATGCAGACTATGATCAAAGATGCTCCTACCTTTTCTTCGTAGCAGTCAACACTATACCCTTGAGAAGGTGATAAAACAGTGACTAACTTTGAAAATTATATGTCTACATGCTCGTGAATCAAATTCTCAAAGTTGTTTTCAGGCTTATGAAATTTGCATTAAAAGAGACTTAATGAGGAACAAGTCTTCATCTTAGGAAGGATGGGAAACTCAAAGCAAGCCCTAGCTGTTATTATAAATAAACTGGGAGATATAGAGGAGGTATTTTATCTTTTTCAGTATTTTGTTTTGTTTTGATCAACATCTAAACCTTGAATGAGAACTGCTGGGATTTTAATGTTAATTGAAGTGTTCATGATTTTGCAAGGCTGTGGAGTTTGTTACCATGCAGCATGACGATGAACTCTGGGAAGAACTGATCAAGCAATGCCTTCACAAACCTGAGATGGTATATATATCAGGATAACAGAAATGTGTATTTAAGATACAGGCCTGTTGCTTACTTGATTTGAGAAGTTTTGTTTTTCTTAAAAAAGATCTGCTGGGAGTAAATCTTTAACTTTTATAGTTTTTAGACCAGAAAACAGTTGTTTAAAAACAAAAAATTGGAACGTCTTTAACTTTTTACTGCTTTTACATATGTTTTCTGACTTTGTTTTCCAAAAATGTGGTGGAAAATCTTGATAAATACTTCAATCATTTTGAACTGTCTCAACTCTTTCCTTTGTTCTTCATGTTTCCATTGTCTCTACACAATTTCTGTTACTAGGCCACGCATTGTTCTAATTGTAGTCGCCAAAGCCAATCATCTTTCCATTTTCTATCACCAAGGCCATTCATCTCTGCCTTGCAGTTCTGTCATATACCTTGAAAACTTTACTGCTCTTTCTTTTCATTATGTACTCCCTTCTCTATTTTTCTATTGATATTTTACTTATTTAACCTTTTGTTTTGTTCAATTCAAATTTTGATACGTAACAACCTTAGAATATAACTCAGTTATTGTCTGTCCTATTTCAAATCTGTTTACTTAACACTACCTAAGTTTTACCTCAAATCCTTTCCTATGTCTTTTATTTTCTTCAAGAAAGAGAGATAAATATAACATAAAAAGACGTTTTTATTGTTTTCATTCAAAACTTGTTTCCAGATCTGCTATACGGAAGTTGTTTTTGTTGATGAAAGTTGTTTTACAAACAAAAAGTAAACAGAAACAACAGGCCCAGTATTTGCTTCATACCTACACTTCCTCATCCTGTTCTTAGCTTGATTTTTGTAATTAACAGGTGGGCATACTTTTAGAGCACACAGTTGGAAATCTCGATCCCCTCTACATTGTAAATAAGGTTCCCAACGGGTTGGAAATACCTAGGTAGGTTACAAATGTGATTTAACATAACATACGTTATATTATCAGATCAAATAGTTTTAAAAGGTACTAATATTTACATTGTAGATATCGTTAATAGTAAATAAATGCATTTCTCACCATTCTGGTTATGTCTCTGCATGTTGTTCACCTGCTGAAGTTTAGTTAATTGCTTGGATAGTCAAATCATTATGGCCTCTGGTTCCAAATCTATTCAGTAACATTATATTTTCACCGACTCTAATTTGTTTTCTTTTCTATAGGCTGAGAGATCGCCTAGTCAAAATCATCACTGATTACAGGACTGAAACATCACTGAGACATGGGTGCAATGATATCCTTAAGGTGCTTTTCTCCCCTTCCCCCTCTCACCCCGCACATAGTAGAAGGAAATTTTATCATAGTTCGATACAATAAAATATCTAACTAAATTTCTGTTTGAAATAGGCGGACTGTGTCAATCTTTTAGTTAAGTATTACAAAGAGGCAAGGCATGGAGTTTCTTTAGGTAATGAAGAAGATGAGCCACGAGTTAAAATGAGAGATACTCGTACATCTCAAGTATTTGAGAAATCCCAAAGTCTGAGAGCCATGGAGATGAAGTCAAAGACTAGGGGAGGAGGAAGATGTTGTATATGTTTTGACCCATTTTATATACAAAATGTATCTGTCATTGTTTTCTTCTGCTGTCATGGTTATCACACAACTTGTCTCACGGATTCGTACTACACTAACAGTAGCAAGGAAAATGAAGCCACTTCCAAAGAGGCAGAAATGTATGATGATTACAATGGTTATGCGGATGATGCTAGCGATGATACTTGAGGAAACCAAGTCGAGTGGTCCTCGTGTGTGCGTTGTATTTTGTGTACTACTGCTGCTGGATGAGTGTGTTTATGTGTGTCCACCGCTTGAGTTTACATGGTTGATGTTTTTGCTTATAGTTCATTCACATGGGGCATGTGTGGTTTCATTTGTCCTCATTTTTTTTTATCAATATAGTCATTGTTTATTTTCTGTTTTATTTACACTGTCTTGGTGGTTTGCTGCATATTCTCCTTTGAAATCAAGTTATCCCCTGTATTTGAAATGCCAGGTTCCTTTCATATTTCAGGCAGTCAAGGGGACACTACAATCACAAAGTACTGGCCTTTGGATTAATCCCCTACTTCCTTATTTCTCTTGAAATTGAAACTTGCATAGTGACTTCGTGACTGCATTTTCTCTTGGCCGTAGACAGTCCAAACTAGTGAATCCAAATCCGTGGTAACGTTATCCATCGAGATTCGAGTAAGTGCATTTCTATGCTCAAGCTCCAATAATGTTTCACCCGCCAGACAGATTACAAGAGTTACAACTTGTGTTAAATGGCATCTTTCAGAGCAAGAATGGATTTGTGTTAACTCCGATTTGGTGGCGCAAAGGAAATTGCACTATAGGCTTGGGTGGAAAGATCATTCTGGTTAGGAGGTTTCACATAGACTCAACAAAGGCATTTGTAGCTGAGATTTATGGAGTTTTAGGAGGTCTAACCCTGGCCAGTGGCAAGGGTTACACTAAGGTCGATCTTCACACGGACTCACATGTAGTGGTTTGATGCTTGCGGTGATGGCTTGGATAGCCTGGAAGGGAGAGATTTGGTTCATAGGGGTGTTTGTTTCAAATGTAGAGTTCCTGGGAATACATATGTTGGAAATGAGTATTCTTATGTTTGTTAGAAGTTTGAAAAAAAAATTAATCTCAGGTATAAAGATTCTTAAAAGTGGAATAACTTTCACCATTCCCATAGATTTATTCTCAAGGAAAATGGTGGGAAAAAATTCCCATGATGAAAATAGGAAAAAAAAACTATGAGTAGCTACCTATATTCTCACTCTTAGAATAATTCCTAGGAATGTTATAAATATTTATCAAGCACAATTTTCACTAGTACTTTGGAATAGGATTCCCATCATTTTGTTCCTAGGAAATTCATTCTTGGGAATAAAATTGGTAAACTTGAAACAAACGCCCCCATAGGATTTGCCATTTGTTGAATCGAGGCGGAGAGTTTGAATAGCGCGTGTGTATCTGTGTGAAAGCGAATAGAGTAGCCGGTGATTTGGCTTGTTTGGGGTGTTAAACTCCGGGCGTTTTATTATTTTTGATTAACAACCACCAAATATTAAATGTCTACTAGATGTTTTGAGATTTTGTCTTTGTACTAGTTGAATACCCGTGCATACATGCGAATGCGAATCTACGTGTTCTTTATATTTTTGAGTAAGTTAGAAATTAGTTAGCCCGAATATATAAAAAATATTAAAAACTAATAAAAATATAAAAGTATCATTTTCATAACAATGAACATATGAGATCTCCCATGGAACTTAAAAATAATATATGAGATCTCTCGTGTCTTTTTATATATCGATCTGATTATCACTGTGTTTTTATATATCAATGACAACTAGTTGTCTTTTTGTTAAATTGTTAATCTTCAATTTAGTTTTCGCGCAATAACATATAAATGATCTCCCATCGGAAGATAAAAACTTATTTAAGTGTTTTTATATATATCAATGCGATTATTATGTGTTTTTATATTAGTGTTTTTATATAGATCTCTCATCGAAAAAAAAAAACAATATATATATATATATATATATATATATATATATATATATATATATATATATATATATATATCGATCTGTGATTATTAAACTGTTTTTTATACATAGTTAATTATCGTTATAGTAGATTTATAGTAGTTGTTAAAAATTATACTTTTTATTTGCAATTATATATCCTTTGTTTTTATATATATCAAGTGATAAATATTTGTTAGGTGTTTGTTTTATATTTAAGAGACTAATAACTAAATGTTATGAAATAATCAAGACTATATCAAAAGAAGAACAAGGGAATGAGAGAATATGTGAGTCTTTGTATTTCTCATCACAAAGTCATCTTACTACGTATGAGGGTGAATCATATTTATAGGGTGTGGATTGGAAGTGAGTGGTCAATCATAAAAGACCACTATACAAGATAATGATGAGAATATGGGAGAAGACAAATGGACATCCACTAACAATCTTAATATGGGTTTTTCTTTTGGACCCCACCCATTCCCCTCCCCTCCCACCCCACCCACGTGTGAAAATCTGCCAAAATACCCTTGACTCTTTACAAAATCACCATTTCTTCACATAATTGGTCATACCTCGTTTGACCACCTTCCACTCATATATCGCGGGAGAGGCGTATATCTGATCGGCCAATCAACCAATCGTATATACCCCACCACGGGCCTATATCGACGAGCAAAAATTTACTCACCGTATATACCCTATTCGAGCGTATATCGATTAGCGAAAATTCATCCAATCGTAAATCGCGTGAGCCCCTATATCTGACGAAGAAAAAGTAAGCATCGTATATACACTGTTTTGATGTAAATCGATGAGCAATTTTATTTTTTATTTTTACTAATTTTTTCTCTCGCTTGCGGTGTCAGGTAGGGATAGAGGAGAGCGCGAGGTCTCCGTCGGAGAGATAGAGAGTAATCTCTGCTGCTCGAGTCACGAGGACTCGGAGGCATAATCGACTCCATGCCCGGCCGCGGAGGCGAGAGGCGAGCCACGGCTGAGCGGTGAGTATGAGCTGAGCGGTGAGTGTCGGCTGAGCGGCTCGATGCTCGGCCCATTGAAGTCCGTGTTCTGACTTCAAATGGTGGAGCGGGTGTATGAGCGTAACATGGAGGAGGGTGACATCATCCTTTATTCTTGTGAGGCTTATTATACGCCGCGCCCGACTCTGATATCTTCCTCTACGAAGCGGAGGCGAGTGAGAGCTAAGTGGGTTGGTCTACTGGATGATCGAGAAGCGGATGTTCTTGGAGGCTATGCATGGGTGCGGTGCACTAGTGCCATGTATGAGTCCTTGAACAACTGCGTCTTTGAGGACTCTGCTGGCGGTGTGGAGGTATGCCCGGCCTATTTAGGTACACATTTTAACTTCTTGTATTTTTGTTAAATCGTATGTGACTTTTGGTAAATTCTTGTGAATTAAATATGTTGTTTATTTACGCATTTGGGCTTGGATTATATGGTATTTCCCTCGGATGGCGGAGAGGTTGCCCGGTCATATCCGGTGCGGAGCCAACTTCTTTGGCGCTTCTAGGAAGAAGAAGTCGACCACACGAAGCTCGGCCACTACGGGAGGATGCTTGATGGTGAGGCGGAGGGATGATGTCTGTGGCGACCATTTGAGAGGGCGGTGGTAGACCGCTGGCGAATCTCTCCTGCAGAGGCTTCATCGGTGGTGACTTGAGTTCACTTACATGCACGATAGGTGCTGCGGCGATTTGGGTACCGCGAGATCATCGCGCGACCTGCCGGTGGCCGTCAAGAGTCATCACGGCTGCGTGTTTTGAATCGTCCGCCATGGCATCTGTGGAGGACATCATCACGCCTTCTACTCGGGTTGCTCGTGGCCGGATCGGTATGCGTAGAGTACTTACTGGTGAAATACGTCAGGGCTTCTATCCCCAGACTATTCTGCGGCTCCACCATCACCTGAAGCTCGACCTGGACACCTCACGAGATACGCTCACGGCGATCATGGCTGGATTAGGGGAGCTTGTGAGGAGCTTGTAGAGAGGGATTACGTGGCGGCGACATCGCGCATGGCGATCCGGCGTGTCGGACAATCCATAGGCTGGTGGGGATGGCGTGGCAGGATAGCGTGTTGAGGAGTTTAGGCAGCGGCGCGGGGGCGAGGAGGAGGGCGCAGTTAGAGATTTTTATTTGTTTTTGATGT